>JBBMOL010001192.1:0-46083 GCA_037954665.1 Laguncularia racemosa
TCGGGGTTCGCTTTTCATAAAAATTTAGTGGTTTTGTTAATTTTAAATTATAAATTTCCCTCGGTTTTTCTTTTTTATCTTTTTTAGTATTTTTTGAAAAAAAAAATAAAATTTAAGCTTTTTATTTTATTTTAAAAAAAAAATTTTTTAAGAAAAAAAAAATAATTTTGGATTTATTTTAAAAAAATGATTTCAAAGTGATAAAAAATATTTTTTCCCTATTTTAAACCTATCCTATTATTATTATTTTATTTTTTTTTTGTTTTTTGGTTTTTTTTTTTTTTGTTTTTTATTATTTTATCTACCCAAAACTAAAAAAAAAAATAAATAAATAATCTATTATTTTTTTATTTTTTTCTCTTCTTTTTCCTCCTTTTTTTTTTTCTTTAAATTTTGAATAAATAAAAAAAAAAAAAAACAAAAACTAATTTTTTTGTACAGGTGCGGTGTGCGGGTTTGGGTTGGTCAGGTCAAGGGTGGTGGTCGGAGATCGTCACAGGTGGCATTGGGTGGCTTTCGAAGCGTTTAAAAAGGTGGCTTCGAGCTTTTAGGGGATGGGAAACCCCTAACCGTGGCATGGTTTTCTTCAAGATCGCCTCCTGTGGGGGTTTTTCGGTTTGATCGGGGGTTTCGACTCGGGGGGATCTAGTGAGTTCCCAAACCCTCTATTTCCTTCCTTTCCTCTTTCGTTCGTCCCTTTGCTTCTACCTTCGACCTCATTTGCGTTGGAAAACTCCTCTAGAAAAGCTTAAATTTTTGATTCGTTAAAACCCAAAAATTTTTTTGTTTTTTAGTTCGATTTTATTTTAAAATTTTTGATGTCGATTGTTGTTTCTTGTGATTTATCTAGTTATTGGCTTTGTTTGATTGAATTCCCAAAAAAGTTTGGGGAAAAAGGGGAAATTTCCCAACTCCTGGGCCGCCCCGACCCCCTCGCATTCGTTTTGCCGATTTGGCTGGGGAAAAGGGGATGATACGGTGGGGGGCCGTGATTTTCCCCTGGCCCAATCCACGTTCAGTAGCAGCGGGGGGGAAAAGAAGAAAAAAATTGGGGCCCCTACAGGGGGATTCGAACTTCAAACCCTCGCTTCCCTCACACTTTCCCAAAGGCCCAATACTAGCGAGCGGGCCCCAATCTTATTTTTTTTAACAGTAAATTGTTATCATGTTGCTTTTTTTATTTTTTTAAAAAATTCAAAAAATTTTAAAAAATTTTAAACTTTTTTTTTTATTATTTTTCCATTATTTTCCAAAATTGATGTTTTTCCCTTTTTATTTTATTTTTTGAATATTTTTCCTTTTTTGAAAATTTAGAAGAGAAATGAAAAATTGAAAATTGATATTATTAATTATTAAGGTAAAAAATGGGGTGTTTAAGCTCCCCTTTTGGGGTAAAGTTGGAAAATTTAAATCAAAGACAGAAAGCGCATTTTTGGCCTCTAACAAATGCATAAGCATTGTTTGTGGTTACTAAATTTGGCTTTTAGTAAAAAATGTTTCAGGGGGCTTGAGTTTTTTGTGATGTTTGGGTTTTTGCCGGGAAATGGTTTAAACAACCTAACAATCTAAAGTAAGTATCCTCTCGAAAAGTGTCTAGGGGGCTGATAAGAAAATAGGAAACATTTTAAATGATTGTTTAGGGTGTTTTATTGTAATAAAATGTTGATGTTAGGAATGCTTTGGGCTAGAAACCTTAAAGGAAGATTGTTCAAAAAGCGTCTTTTTAGTGGAACTGTATAAAAGGGTTTGGCGACTAGCGACTGTTTAGGGAGAAATGCCTTAAAAAGGTGTCTTAGAACAGATTAAAAAGTCCCCTTAGCTGACAAATAAATATTTTAAAAATGCTCCAGAACTAACTTTTTAAAAATTTCAAAAAGTGTCCTATGAGTTAACAAATCGATAGTTTCAAAAAGTGTTTTGAGCTAACTAATCGATAGATTTGAAAAGTGCCCTATGAGCAACTAATCAATAGCGGAAAGGCCCTTCTTAGCTTGAAAACCCTAAAAAAAAAGGTATTCGAAAGGTCCCCTATGGAAAAATTTGAGAAAAGGGTGTTGGGAAATGCCCCCCTATAGGCTGACAAACCTATGCGGGAAAGAAATGTCTCGAAAGGTCCCCCTTTATTTAAACCCCTGAGGAGGATTTTGGGAAAGGTCCCCCCTTGAAAACTGACTAACCTATAGGGGGAAAAGGTCCTTAGATTGAAACCCCTTAAAAGAAGAAATTTTCAAAAGGTCCCCCTATGGTGCCCTAAGAGAGGATTTTTGGGAAAAGTGCCCCCTTTGTAGGCTGACAAACCTATGGTGGGAAGTTTTCTTGATGGGGATCCGAGGAAGAAATGTCTTGAAAGGTCCCCTAGGTGACCTTGAGAAGGATGTTTGGAAATGCCCCATTGTAGCTGACTAACCAAGGGGGAAGCGTTTTTTAGACTTACGACCCTGGGGAAAAATTCTCAAAAGGTCCCCCTAGGGGTTGCCCTTGAGAAAAGGTGTTTAGGGAAAATGCCCCATTGTGGATGACTAACTTAGGGGGGAAGCGTTTCTTTACTGGGGACCCTGAAAAAAGGTACCTCAAAAAGGTGCTCCTGTAGAAACCTTGAGAAATGGTGTTTGGGAAAAGTGCCCCTTTGTGGGCTGAAAAACCTAAAAACTTTTAAAAATGTTCTAGTGAAGGGGTAAAATGATTAATAAGAGTTTTTTAAAAAGTAAATGGGGTTATTTATTCTAGTAAAAAACTAGACTTATCGAAATTGTACGGGTTTGGGCATTCATAAACCCTTGGAAAATTAAATTTCCTTGGTAAAGTTGTTCTCTTAACAGTCTGTTTTAAAATGGGTCCCAAATTCCCAGACCATCCTTTGAGTTTATATCAATGCACCTCCTGACATTACTTTTTTACAACGTATGGGCCCTCATTTTTGGGGGTAAACTTCCCCTTGGAAATTTTAAGCATTGGGAAGAACTTTCTTAGCCCCGGATTCCTTTTTTGAACATCGAGGCCCTATTTTCTTGTTGAAGCTGGGGGTTCTTTTTTTGAACACGGGCCCGTGACATAACGTGTGAGCTTTTTTCTTTGACAAATTCATGATCAAGTCTTCTTTCCCCAGCCCGATTATCTAACTGCTTTTGAAAAAATTTCAAAAGGAAGGTTTTTCGACTTAACGGTAAACTTTAGTACCATATATTGGGGAATAGAGGTAACTCCAAAAGATTTTTTAAATTGAGGTTTCATAACCCAAGGGGGGGCAAATGGCCATCTGGCCAATCTTTGTAAGTGATTGATTTTTTTATGTTTCTTTTGATTTTCTTTTTACTGCTTCCACTGTCCCATTCATTGAGGTCAAGGGGGTTGAATTTCTTTGGGTTTTTGTGAAAATGTCCACAAATCTATCATCGCTTGTTTTGGGTTGTATGTTGCGGGGATATTGATCGGAACTCCATACGATTTTTTATGTCCCCCTTAAAATGAACTATTACCCCTTTGTGACATGGCTGATGAACTTTACCCACTTAGTGAGTAATCAATGGTACCAGTATAATCGTGGGTGTTTGGGTGTATTAGAGTGTTAGGTGATGATGTCAATTCCCATGGATAAAGGCCATGGTGTGACAAAGAAAGAAGCTCTTTTGGCGGGGCATTTATTTTTTTTGCTAAAAATTTACACAAATGAAGTGCTTGATATATTTGAAACAATCTGATTTCCCTGGTTAGCTAATAGTAAAACCCAATCTCATGATTTTTGGGTAACATGTGCGTTTGTGAGGGCCCTTCGTGAGGTCCCCATTTTCTCCTTCATGCACTTTTTCATCAATTCAATGCCCATTTTTTTTCACACTTTTTTAAAAAAGGGGGTACAGGCGATTTTTGCAAACATAGGCCCCTTTAAAAAAATGACTTGCTAACCTTCTGATTGTTTTGGTATTTTTTCTAGTATTTTTAAGGATTTGCTTTTTGGAGAAAAGTTTTTACATTGATATCGGGCTTATCTCTTTTGCTTTTTCGATTACCAAACAGTAGGCGGGTCGATTTTTGATTTTATTTTTAATGGTTGGAATTTTATCCCCCTGTAATCTGAATTAAGATGTAGTGTGACGGGTGCATCTGCAAAATGATTCTGAGTTCTCGGGGGTGATGTGAAGGTAATTGCTTCGAATTCATCGATTAGCTCTGTTAAGTTGATGGTAGGTACCTTTTAGGGGCTTTAGTTTTGGTTCTCCTTTTCTTTAAAAATGATGAGTAAGAATTCAAAACACTTTTAATTCATAGATTTCCCCTGTGGGGAAGCATTTTGAGGTGGTAGCATGTATATTTGCGATATTATTAGTATATGGAAATGTGGGTCTTGTTGCTGAAAGGGAAATTTTTTCCTTTGTGATATCAGCACTACCCCAATCCCACAACTAGATACATTGGATCTGTCAAAGAACTTTCCCTTTTTGGGCTTTGGTCTTCCCTAGTCTTTGTTGGGGCGTCTTCGCGTTAAAATATTTTCCAGGGAATTGGGCTTGGATTCTTGGGGACTCCCCCAACGGGTTTCGCCAATGATCGGCTAAAAATTGGGCCCCTTTTTTCGAATTTTGATTTACATATGTTAATCGAAATTTAATAAAAATTTGCATTTTGGATTCTCCCAACAAAAAAGGCTTCCTGTAAGTTTTAGAGGATATGTTTGTTGCAACTCAAAGGAAGTAAAGGGTGTATTGCCTCAATGGTTCTGACCTAAATTAAAGCCAACAATTCCCTCTATTTCAATTACCTCTATTCTTGTCTGTGAATTTCTTTCTTAGTAATATATGGAACGTTCTCTTCCCCCTTGTCTTTTGTCCCAACATGCACCCCATGGGTTAGGGGGTTTTGTGAGGTATAAAATAAAAGGGTTTCCCTTGTTTTTGAACATCAAGACTAGGGGGTTTATAGATGTTTTGTTGTTGAAGCTTCTTCACATTCATCGTCCCTTTTTCTACAACATTCTTTTTTGCGACGGGGAAATAGGGGGCATTTGTTTGGAGGTAATGAAAGGGGTATATTAAACAAACCTTCCCACAAACCCTTTACCTCTTTGTTCGGGAGATGGTGTTCCAAAGGCCTTTTTTTTTGTAGGTTCAATTTTAATGCCTTCTGGCTTATGACAAACCCAAAACTACCTGTTTGGGCCCCAAAAGGCATTTTCTGGGGTTTAACTTGAGGGAAACTTTCTCAATGTTTTAACAACTTTTCGAATAACTGCATGGGTTTCTTTTTCCTTAGATTTTTCTACATATCGTGCGTTACTTCGACTTTCGATGCATCTGGTCATGAAGTATCGGACCAGGCTTCTGATATTTGCCCCGGGGGTTTTTTTAAAAACCAAAGGGAAGACGGTTTTAAAAGAAAATTTCCCCCGTTTTGTAAAGGTCATTTTGTTTTATCCCTTCAGCCATTTTATTTGATTATCCCCAAGAAAGTCTATAAATGAGAAAAAATGGTTTCATACGGGGTTTTTCTACCCAAAACATCGATTGAGGTAGGGGAAGTTTCTTTTTGGGGTAGCTTATTTAATCTCGGAAGTCTACACATTACGTACTTTCCATTCTTTTTTTGAAGGAGACTTTATTCGCTACCCATTCCGGATAGTTCACCCCAATTTAACCCCCTTCTAGTTTTTTTTATTCCTTTTAATCTTTGCAAGATTCAGGGTTAATTTTTCCAATTTTGTTTTTTAGTTTGACATCTTGCTTTTTGGGAAGCTTTAGAATACTTTGTGGTTTAGTCCTAGCAGTCGCCCTATGACCAAGCGAAAATCTGCTATTCATTTTAAACCGATACTCGCGCTTTTTTCGGCACTCAAAATTTGGCCCAATCTTGAGGTTTTTTGGGTTTTTTTATGTTTGATTTATGTCTCCACTACCGTCAATCGAAATCCCACTTTGTTCAGTTTTTGCAAATTTTTTTTTTATTAAATTTCGTGGTCAAGGACATCGCCCCCCAAAGATGACCCAGCATGTTAGAAACGAAATTTTGTGTTTTATTCCACTTCGCGAAAAAGTCTTGACATCGATGTTTGGGAAACTGAGGGAAGTGAAAAGAGGCATTTATATAAGTAAAAAAGGAAAGAATTCAATTTATTTGAAATGAAAAAAAACCCCAATAGAATTTGTTTATAATTGTTCCTATCCCTTTAGCTGACCTACATTTATAGGAAACGAAAAACCAAATTTTTAAGACTAGATGCGTTTGGGCATGCGAGAGGGCAGGCTTGATCGCGACATCGTTTCGCTTTTTCCCTTTGGGTCTTTAATGGGAGTTACATGCTTGTGTTGCTGGAGGGGTGGAAAATGATTGGGGGATGCTTAACTTCTTTTTTCCTTTTTTCCCTTTATACCTTTGTTTTTTGCCTCTTTTGGGTTCTAGGAACGTACCCCCAGTCTAAATGTCCTTGCTATCCCCTTTAATGATGGCTTCCTTATAGTTACTAGTTCACCCGTTGAAATTTGAAAACCCAAAATCTTCAGAACCGTCTTCCCCCAATAAGGGTTGGCAGTTTTTTTTTGAGGATAGTTTGCTTTTCCCAGCACGGTGATGATCTGTCAATTTGCTATGAAATTAACCTTCTGATGTAAACTTGATGGTATAGCTCCAACAGTGTGTATCCACGACCTTCCTAATAGTAGATTGAAAAACCTTGGAATGTTGAGGACTTTGAAGGATATGTGGAATATCTGTGGACCAATCTCTACTTGCAAGTTGATTTCCCCTACTATTTCTCTCTTGGACCCATCGAAGGCCCGAACCACTGTTGAGCTTGGCTTGATGTTGCTCGGATTGACTCCCAACAGTTCAAGGGTGGCCAAAGGCATACATTAAGAGAAGATCCGTTGTCAATGAGTACTCTGGAGATGATTGTATCATTGCATTTTCACCACTATGAACAATGGTTTTGTATGTTGGTCTCTGTCTTCCCCTAGCTCTTCGGGAGAGAAAGATATCTAGTCCATGGTGAAGATTGAATCTGCCACATGGCTAAATTTCTCTATTGCGATGCCCTCTAGTACCTTGATTTGTTTAAGCACTTTGAAGAGTGCTTCCCTATGAGGCTCAGACGTCATGAGGAGGCCCATAAGTGATATTTGGGCTAGAACCTTGTTCAGTTCTTCTATGATCTTATATTCACTTGCCTGACCATCTTTGTAATGCAGAGAGCGCCTCTTCGTCCTCTTTCCCTACCTTAGTGTTGGGCTCTTCGGTTGAGATCCTGTATTCGGGTCATAAATTCTCCTAAAATGGGTGATTCCTCCTATGATAGGGGGTCTTTCTTGATCGAGAGCCTGATAGTCAAATGGTGCCGCCTTATACTTCTCTGAAGGTATTGGGACATTGAATACATATCTTTTCTTTGGAATCTGCACCTCAATAGATTGTCCCTCATAGCACTTTATGACTACCCAATTTTTTTCCGATTTAATAAAGTTCACGAACTCTCCCCCCTTTGAGGGGTTGTCTTTTTTCCCAAAACCGGGGTCCCCTTTCCACTGGGGTGGCCAATTTGGGTTGGGTGTAAGGATAATTTCCCCAATACCAAATCTCCCATGCAATTCGCCTGGGGTACCAACTTTTGGGGTTCCTCCAGCTAACCATCTTTTCTTGCTCGTATTTGGGGGTTTCGTTTGGGATTTTGGCGGGTGATTTTCTTTTTGAAACATCTTTTTTGTTTTTTTTGGGGGCCCCTTTTGGATTCGGCTTTTCCCGATTTCATATTGACATTTGGGTTTTAAATTTTTTTGGGGTTTAGCAAAATTAGTGTGACATTGGGTGCAGTGTGTTAAAAAAGTCCAATTGCACAAATTCGGGGTCAAGGGATTTTGAACGGGTTTCGGACCCCTCCAGCATCTATCTAGGAAAATCCCCCCCTTTTGGGCCCATATGATAATCACATTTGAGGTTTGACCCAAAGGGTTCTAGGCTTTCCCATAAACTTAGGAATCTCAAAACAAAATCAAATTACCCTGCTCGAAAAGGCCGAGGGGGAAAGATTTGGGTTGAGCGGGATCGGATCGGATGAATTTGTTTTAAAACCTTAGTGGCTTAGGGGTGTTTCATCTAAAACTGCTAGTTTGGGGGCATTTGCTCTAAAAATTTTCCCGGGGGTCCCCAACCTACCAACCAAAACCGGGATTTTAACCGTGGCAGACGATAACCCCTTTATTTTGTTACTCCCTAGGGGGCCTTTCTGTAATGTGATTTTGGGGGGATCTATTGTCGGAGCCCTTCCCTAATGTGATGGCTTTCCCTAAATTTCGGCCCCCCTGCTCCCACTACTTCTATAAAGTTAGACGTCTGGCCCACCAGAGGGTGAGAAGAAAGGGTTTTTTCCCAAAGGGGTTTTTTGAAAAGATGAAGGGTAAACCCTCCTTTTTCAAAAATTTGGGGGTCTTTACCCTAGTCCGGGCCCCTCCACCTGAGCATTTTCCTTAAAACTTAGTGGGGTTTTCTTTTAAAAGGGACTTCTTAATTCCTTTTAACCGAAGGAGCAACCTCGATTTTGGAATTTGTATTGACGTAGAATACTCAGAAAAGTCTCCCTCGGGTTTAAATTTGGGTTGAATTAAAGGTGTCATGCCAATAAGGCAATTTTTAAAGTTGTTTTGGAAGGTTAGATCATAAGCTGGTCAAAATTAAGGCAACTTGCTAAATTTTTCCGCAATACCCCTTGAAATGCATCTGGGAAACTAGTCCCAAATCGTTTTTTTTTTAAAAATTCTGGGGCCCGAATTTCTCTGGAACACCCTTTTCCCCCCTTTATACTGGTAAGCTAGTGACCTTGCCTGCTCAAACCCCCCCCGGAAGCCCCCTATTTTTTTCATTTTAAATGGCCAGGTTTTTAAAAAATTTTTTTTCCATCTCCTTTTGCCTTCCTCCATCCCTTTTTTAATTAAGTTCGGGGTTTGGGACTGAGGTTGACCTGGGGCATACCCGAAACCCGGGTTAGGGGGGAAAAATTGTTTCTCAAAAATTCAAAGGGGTTTGACCTCTACTTTTTCCCCTTTTCTTTACCCTTGAGTTTCTTCCTTTTTTGGTTAGGGGGTCCCGAAGGAGGTAATACCTCATTGGGAGGTGGACTTGTGAAAGCCAATTGTTTACTGTTTATTCCGGGGATAGATCCTAGGATTTAAAGGTAGAAACAAGGGCGTGTTTTTGGGGTTGCCCCGCTATTGTTGCCAAAAAAAAATTTTCCCAAATTTGGGTTTTTAAAAAGGGGGGTGAAATTTTGGCTCCTTTGGGGGTTCGTTTGTTTTGCAAACTACCCTTAATACCAAGCGCGCATTTTTTCTTAGTTTAAGCAGGAATTAAATATATGCAAGTTTCACACAAAGCTAAAAAAAAAAAGGGGGCCCGGGTTGTTTAATGAAAAAAACTGGAAATTTTATTTTTTTTAAATTTTTTTGAAACTTGGAGTTCTACTTTAAAAATAAAAAAAAAAAAATTTAAACAATGCTAATCTTTTTCCTATCCTCTTTTTCTTCACTGCAAAAGGCCCCCGGTTTTTCCGCTAATGAAAGTTCTAGCTTTTTAACCCAAACTTGGGTCCTCTTCAGTTGAGCTTTCCCAGGGTTTTTCCCTTTTAATCAAACTTTTTAAAAATCCCCTTCTGTACCTTTTTTAGTCTACAGCTTCGAAGTAAAACCTCCATCCCCCTGACTTATTCCAAATATTCTTAGCTTTGGGTCAAACCTTTATCGGGCCAAGGTTGGATGATATCGGGGACGGGGAAAATGAAAATTACCCTTTTTTTGATTAGTTTTGGTGGATCACGAAACCCCCGGTTTGGCTCGATTTCCCCCCCCATTTCCGCCATCTAGTCCCAAAGGTCTACTTTGGGGGGCTCTCGTTTTGGGTTTTCCCCATAGGCTTTAAACTTCTGCTATTGAAAAACTTTCGACTCCCCAACCAATTTGGGCCCTTGGTTTTTTAAACCCGGGTTTTTGCTTTATAAATTGTCATAAACATGTCTTAAAAATGGTCCAAAACGGAAAACCATTTGATTTGGTTTAAAACCCTATACATCCGTTAAAAGGGTTCGAATCCAACAAAAATAAAAACTTACCCTAGCCCAATTTTTAAAAACTTGGGGGTTTTTTAATTTAATGAAAGAAAAAGGGTTTTTTTCCCCGAAACCACAGGGTTTGGGAAAAAAATAATTTCTTTTAAAAGAGAATA
Source organism: Laguncularia racemosa (assembly GCA_037954665.1). NCBI lineage: Eukaryota > Viridiplantae > Streptophyta > Magnoliopsida > Myrtales > Combretaceae > Laguncularia > Laguncularia racemosa. The sequence continues at coordinate 10,195 of JBBMOL010001192.1, forward strand.
AAGGGGAAAAAGAAGAAGGGGGGTTTTGTTTGTTAATTAAAATATTACTGAAAGCAATAAAAAAATTTGGGAATAATATAAAAGCCTAACCAAAGGAATCCCCAAAATTTTTAATTCATAAAAACTAATTTTTTGGATGCAAATTTTTTTCCTATTCTTTATCTAAGTAAATTGGTTTTTGGTTTTTAACAATTTTTAAAAAACCCTACCCTTTTCTTTTATTTTCCTTGATAAAAAAAACAAGTTTTTTTGATTACTTCTTTTAATTAAAAAAACAACCCTAAAAAAGTCTCTTGGTTTTAAAATCTATCAATAGCTTTAAAAAAACAAGAAAATTTAAACCAATTAAAGCCAGTAATTATAAGATAACCTTTTTAAAACAAACCCAAAATCTCCATAACATGAATTTAAACTATCAATTTATAACCCAAACATTTTTTGTGCACAAAAACAAAAAATATCAAATTTTTAAAGGGATTTTACGTACTATTTTAAAATTTAAAATTAATTTGGGCAAATTTGGGGGGGGAAGACCTTTTAATTCATACCAATAAAAAAGATAAACTTTAACAAAACTTTCCCAAAGATATGATAAAATATCCAAAAAGAAAAAATAGAGTAAAGATAAATAAATTTAGATCCCCAAAATTTTTAAAAAATTTAAACTTCAATACCCTTTAAAGGCAAAGAAAATCAAATTACTACAAAATTTTTCACCTAAAAAAACGAAAATTAAAAGTAAAACTTTAAAATTCTTTTTTTTCCCGGGTCCCCCCTTTGCCCCTGCCTCTCCTTCTTCCTTCTTGTCCCAAAAATTTTTCCCTTTCCTCCTCTAGGGTTGGTTCATTTATACTTTTTAAGGGAATGGAAAGGGGGACCCTTCAGCTAGCAAATACGAAAAAATTTTCCCTTTTCCAAAGTAAATCTCAGAAGTGAAAAACGTATGCCGGGGCAGGGCCCCCCCCAACACGGCTAGTTTTTAACCGGCTTCCCTCGGGTCAAAAATTCAAAATTTCTTCATCCTTTTCATGTAGGGGCATGGTTTCCCACCATGGCTAAATCACCCCCTTTTTTTGGGCCTTCCTTCGGGTCAATAATCCCATTTCCTCATCCTTTTAAAGGTTTAGGGGGCCTTTGGCTTCCACCACGGCTAAATCACAAACCGGGCCCCTTCTTTTTGGGTTTTTCAAACAGATACAGGGCCGTGAACTTAAAACCCGTGTATTTTTCAAATTGTTTTCCAAACCAAGTAAAAAAGGGTTTGTAACTTAAAAATCAGCCCTGTAACTTTCCTCCTTTTGGAAATAAACCCTTTTGCCCTTTTGTCCAAATTGTAGATGACTTCCCCAAAATTCACTTAGATTAGCACTTTTTTGACCCAAAAAAACCCCTGATTTATCACCCATAATAAAATTAAGTCCCTTTTCCCTTTATGATTTCTATAAAATCAATAAATAAATTAACACAATCCTTTACCTTTTAAAAAGATTGATTAAAAAAAGGGCTCAATAAAATTTCCCCCCACCTTAAACTCTTGTTTTCCCTCAAGAAATTTGGGAAATCAAATAAATTTGGGAGAAATCCTCATAATTATCAAAATTTTTTTTTCCATCATTTAAAGGGCATCAATTTCCTTTTATAATTCTTTGACGAAATTTTTAAAGTTTACTGCTCCAACTAAACGGGTTTTTTCCTGTGATTAAATTACCAAAGACAAAATTTAATAGCTAATCTAAACAAAACAAACTTTAATCCTCATTTTTAGCAAAAAAAATTTTTTATTCCAAAAGAAAAAAACTTAATCCAAAAAGGGAAAAACCCCCAAAAAAACTTCATTGAATATTAGCAATATATAACCCTTTAAAAATCAAAGTAAAAGCAAAGGGATCTATTTTTTTCCCTAGATTTTCCCCTTTTAAATTAAAATTTCTTATTTTTTTTTAATAAATTTTTTAAACTTTCCCTTTTTCCTTTTGATTTAATAAAAGCATACTATTTTAAAACGGGTTTTTTTTGCCCGCTTTTTTTCATGAACTTTCCCCCCTTTTTTCCTGCCCTTATCGTTATATTGGTTCATTGAGTCGGCAACACCCCCCGAGCTCGCCCACTCAAGTCCCGGGGGTTTTTTTTTTTAAAAAAAACCCCCCTACGGACCTTCCTCACCCAACATTCAAGTTCGAATACTCTTTAAATTAATAAAAAATTTTGAAATTCTTTTGGAGAAAATGGCTATGCTTGTTCTTTTTCCCCCAAAATTTTTTTTTAATTTTCAAAAATTGCTAGAGCAATAATAGTTACCCGGGTTTTAAAAAGGGGTTTACAAAGGAAAAATTTTCTTCAAAAAAATTCTTTCACTAAGGTTATCATTGTTTAAAAAAACAACTTAAAAAGGTATACAGTAAAAATTTAAAACCTAAAAGTAAACTTGTTATTTTTCATTTAAGAACTAAACTTACTTTTAAACCCTTCCAAATTTCTAAAGCTGAATAAAAGGGTTTAAATTTTTTTTTAAAGATTTCACAAATTAATTTTTTTAACTAAGAAATTCTAATCAAAGCGTAGGTAGAAAAACATTTGAACAAGTCAATTTCACATTTTGTAGATACTTATTACAACTTTTAAAAGAAAACCAAATCCAATTTCATAAAAATTTTGAAAAATTTGGCTTAAAATTGCTTAAGGATAAACTTTCAAAGTTTTTATCAATTCTCAAACCTTTATTTTTATTATCCCTCCCCCACACTAGTTTGAAACATTGTCCGCACTTTTTCCAAATTCAGCCAATTAAAGAGGAATAAAAACAAAAGGGAAACTTTAAGAGATAAAAAAAAGGGAAAAACTGGTATTTTTCCCGGGAAATAAATTTTAAAGTGTTTGGGAGTTCTCCCCTTTCGAAAGCTAATCAAAAGAAAAAAAATCAAATAAAACTAAGATAAAATAAATTGTTTTTTTTTTTTCCCTGGGTTGCCTCCCATAAAGCCCCCTTTTTTTAAACGTCTTTGGCAAACGTTCCTTTAATTAATCACAAAACTCGGGTAATTTTAACTTTTTCTTCCAATTTTACATATTTTAAAAAATTTCCTTCAAAAAAGGGTTAAAAACGATGCCCAAATGACTTTAAATTCTTACTATTTTTCAAGCCCCTTGCGATTTTAAACCCTGCACCCAAGTGAAAATAGTTAGTGATAACAAAAGGACCGATCCACCTGATCGTATTTTTCCAAAAAACAATTTTAAAATCGAAAGGTTTAAAGTAATTTTTTTTGACCCACCGAAAAAATTCATTCGAGAAATAAATTTGATCATGAAAATCCTTGGTTTTTTTTTTCTTGTCGTTTTTATACCTCAAAACTTCCCCTTTCGAATTTCCTCAAGTTTTTAAATTTTTGAATTTTCCCTTTATGCCCCCAACCTCTTTCCCTTTTAAAGTTACCTTTTTTTTTTACAGCCCATTTTCCCAAGGTTTCTAATTTCCACAGGGGGTGACAGGGTTTGCTAAAAAATAAAACCCGGAAAGGGGAACATACCTATGGGGGTTTGGGTAATCTGTTCGGAAAGGCCCCCTAATCATCTTCAAGACCCGGCCCCAATTCCTTCCACTTGGATTGACATTTTTTCCCCAGAATAATTTGATTTTTTTAATTTGAGACTTCCTGCCAATCCTTTTGGTTTGAGGGGGGTATTCGGGGGAAAAGTGCTTTAAGTTTTTTTTAAAATACTTTTTAATAAAAGCTTTAAACTATCCCCTATTCAAAATTTGAGGCCACGATCACTGAAAAACCTTTTGGTGTCCAAAAACCTAAAAAAAATTTATAAAGTTTTAACAAAATCCAAAACAATTTTTGGCATTATTATTTCGGGTCCGTTTTGGGTTTTCCCAAACCCTAATTTTTGAGACATAACCCCAACAAAAAGGGTTTAAAAAATTACCGAAAAAAGGGGAAAAATTTGCCCCCATAAAGGGTCAAACCCCATATATCAAATTTTTCCCACAAGCAAGAATAGGGGTAAGGGGGCATTTGGTCTTTTATGTCCTAATTGCCAACTTTTTGAATGGGTTCACAAAGACTTAAAAAACATAAAAAATCACAAAACCCAATTTTGGGGCTAAAACAAACCGCACCCTAACACTTTGTTAAAGCGGGCCCCTTTTAAAGGTCCAGAATGTCTACCACATGCAATGAGTCCAAAATTGAAAGACAAAAAAAATATCTTTTGAAAATACACCTTCTAATGATTTGATCGCCAATGTTTCCACAAATAAAGGATCATCCCATACATAGTACTTATAACCTTTTAATTTTATCTTTTTTAGCCCTAGACAAAACACTTGGTTTTGTCTTAGTAACCAAATAGTTGACAAAATAAAACATACCCCGGAATTTTTTCTTTTTAATAAAAAGGAAAGCTCATCTGGGAAAAACCCTCTTGTTTTGGTTTGACCCCCCCACCGATAAGTAATCTACGAGTGGTTTGGGAAAATAAATTTTTTTTGAAACCTTTCCTATCGGTATTTCTAGATAAAACTCTTATATAAGATTTTCCCTCGAATTTAAATCTTTTGGTTTTGCCCCCTTCTTCGCGGCGGATTTGAAAAGCCATGATTTAGAGTAAACAAAAAAAACCCTTTTACCAATAAATATGATCTAATTTTTCTAATGGGAAAAACAACACCCAAAAGTTCTTTTTTTTCCCAAACAATTTTCCAATGTTCTGGAAGCGTAATAAATGACATTAAACCTCTTCCAACCTTTGGGGCCCAAAAACCCCTCCAAAATTTCATAATTGGGTTTGCAATTTTACAAAATAATTTTCAAAGGGAAGGGTTTCCCGTCAAAGGGGGTTAAAAAAATTGGGAAAAAAGTTAACTTTTTCCCTCAATGTGTCAAAAACAAGCTGCCGGCTTCATCAAACTCAAAGTCACTTCTTTTTGCAGCAATCTACCCTAGGGGGTTTAAATAATCTTTGGAAAAATCCTTTATAAACGTCGAAGAAAAACCTGCACCCCCAAAAAAAGCGAAATTTTCCCGTACACTTTCAAGGAAAGGTAGAGGGTTTTTAAACAATTTTTAAATTTAGCTTTTTTCACTTCCCAAACCCCCTTAAAAATACAATAAAGAAACCCAGAATTAACCCCTGTTCAACCCCTAAAGTGACATTTTTAAAAGTTTTAACAAAAGACTCCCTTTTCTATACATCTTTTAAGCACTTTTTTAAAGGGTTTGTCAAACAAGAATCAAAAAAAGGTTTTAAAAGATAGTGAAGTCATCCATGAAAAACCCCTATATATTCTCCACATAATCTAAAAATATACTAACCATACACCTTTTGGGAATGGCTAGGGGCATTGCAGACCCAAAAGGCATCCTTCGGGTATGCAAAATTTCCGAATGGACATTGAAAGTAGTCTTCTCTTTATCTTTTCCGGGGCCACTGGGAAATTTTATGAAAACCTGAATAACCATCAAGGGCAACAATAGTGAGAATTCACCCCAAAAGTTCAAGCATCGGGTCCCAAAAAAAGGGAAAAGGGGAATGATCTTTTTTTAGTTGACGCATTTTTTTTCCTATAAACAACAAAAAACCCTCAAACCATTTGAACAAATGAATTAAACTCACCAAACAAGTTTTCAAACCCCAATTTTAACCTGTTTTCCCTTTGGGGAAAAACTTGAATTGGACTTACCCCTTTTCTATCGGAAAAATTGGGTAGATCATACCTGCATCAAGCGGGTTTTTAAAATTTTTTTCTTTAAATACATCCTTTATAAAGGGGGGTTCCCAAAAGACGTTAAAACTTTCCCTTAAAAGGGTTTTCAATATCTTCCAATTTTAAACTTGTGCATGCATGTGGGGGGGCTTAGTTTCCCTTTTATATCACTATTTGGCCCCTCCCAAAGGCTTCCCCCTTATACTCTCTCAAAACACCCAATCAAAATTTTTTTCCCTCAAAAATTTCTTAGTTTGTTAAGACAAACCCAAACAAGAGTCTCATTTTCCTCCCAAGAAAATGTACTTTAGATGTTTGGGGAAGGGGTTTTAAAATTTTTAGCTTTTTGCCTGCCCAAAAAAGGGGGAAAAATCTTGTGTTAAAAAGGGGGAAAAAATTAAAGTAGAACACACCAACCTAATAGGGTTTTTTTTCGATTCCAACTCACCAAATCATTCCCCCAAATCAAGGATATTACAACTTCTCCTTAAGATTTTCAATGCATTAATGAAAAAGTCCTATTAAGTACAATTTTCAACTCATCATCCCTTTAAACAAGTCCAAAAGTAGCCTGTGTTAAAAGGGGCAATAACATCTAAAAAAACAAAAACGGGGGAGATATTTACTAGGGTTTTCATGGCATCAATAAATGTTAAATTTAATCATTTTTTCCACAAAACCCCCTAGGGGGTTACCGTCAAAGACATCAAAATTTTTGTTCTTTTCTTAAAAAAAATTTGGGCTCCCTAATAAAAATCAATTTTATGAATTATGGAATCAACATTCTCCATTTTAAGCACATAAAAATTTGGGAGGGGAAAAAAAAAACCCCTTTAAAATGAACTAAAACATATTCCAAACTCCCTCAAAAGGGAAAAAATTAGACCTATCAGCAAGTTTAACAATTTAAAACATGTTTCCTTCAAGGGACCCACATTCAAACAATTTATAAACAAATAAAGCATAACATTGATTGAAGCTCCCCAATCACACATACTTTAGTGATTCCAAAATTTCCTATTTTTCCAAAGGAAAAGTTTAAAAAATACCTGGGTCCTTAAATTTAAAGGAACATTTTTTCTGAAGAAAAAGCTGAAAAATTCTCACCCACACAAAACTTTTCATTACCTTTTAAACTTTTTTTGTTTTTGCACAATTTTTTTTAGAAATTTTGCAAAACGAGGGACTTGCTTTAAAAACATCAACAAAAATATTTACGTCAACTTTTCCCAAAATTTCAAGAATCTCTTTTTTTTCTTAGCTTCATTTTTGGTTTTTTTCTAATCTAGAAGGGAAAGGGGGGGCTTCACCCTAAACCCTTTTTTGGTTCAACAAGGGATCCTCTTGTCGGGTTTTTTTTTGCTGGGTCTGGTCGAAATCTCTTTCTCAAATCTCTTTCCCCAAGATTAGTTCGGGGTTTCCCTTTTTCAAATTTATCCCCAATTTTTTCCACTTCTCAAGGGAATTGCATTAGCGCTTTGGGTTTTTGGGTTTTGTGATATTTTTAGAAGGGAAAATTACCCTTAGTTTTTAGCTTGTTTATTTTAAAAAAAGAAATTGGGTTACCCGGTTCCTAGTTTTTAATGCCTGCTTTTTCTTATCCTGAAATTGTTTTTTTAATAGCAAGCGGGTTTTTAAAAATTCCTTTAAGAGACATTTTCCTGAAGTGGGAAAGGGGCTTGTGGGGCCCTTTGGGTTTTAGGCTTTTGTTTGGGAAATTTTTGGAAAATTTTTTGGTTTTTTGCCATATTTTAAGTTTGGGTTAACCCTCCCCTCCAGAAATTTTAAAAATTTTCAGTAGGGGTTTATATTTTTCCTTTTTGGTTGTCCTGGGGAAACCCCCCTACACATTTGGGATGCCAGAATTTTCATCTTGCAATGTGGGACAAAGCGTAAGATATTTTGGAGCACACAAATTCCACAAGGCCTTCACCTGCTGTGTATTTCCAAAGGGTAATTTCTGTACAAGGGAGGTTTGGGTTTAAAATTTGGGGGTTTAAGGTTTTTGAAACACTTACCCATTTTCCCTTCCCTTTAAGATGAAACAAAGCCCAAACCCCCAAAATTTTTGCGAATTACAACCATAATGGAGACAAATTCCCCAGCTTGACCCGGGGTTTTATTCACTATAGCCCCTCCACTACAACAACCCCTCATCTTTCCCCTCCATCGGGAAAAACCCCGGGCCTTCAAAAAAGTATTAAAGAAAGTTTTTTTTTTGATATCCCATTTGTTGGGCAAAATTGGGAACAAAGTTACTTTAACCTCTTTCCCCCAATTTCTCCTTTAAGGCTCGGATCCCCCCTGTTTTTTTACCACAAATCTTCTTCTTATCCCGCGGCCAAAACCCAAAGGAAAAATTTTTTTCCCGGAAAAACCTCCCCCATATCTGCCCCAAATGGTTTATAGAACTTGGGGGAAATAAAACAAAAAATCCTTTTGCTCTAGTTTCTTAAAAAAAATGGAAAAGCACGGAACTTTATTTGATCTCGGATATTCCTTCGGCCCACATTTCTAAAACACTAAAAATGAAACCTTTTTAAATGTTTTTTTGGAAAGGGTCTTCATTCTCAAGGGCCCGAAAGGGGGGTAGTAATGACAAAAAAAAATTTCAACTCAAACCAACACCAAAAAAGGATATTGAAACAAAGTGGTTGTTGATTCACATTTGGTGCGGCCAATTTTTCTTTAAGGTTTGTTCAAAAATTTGCCCTATCTTCTTTCTTTTTCAGAATCCCAAAGGGATGAAACAGACAAAACCATGGGCCCAAACTCCCTCCAGGGGGTAAAATAAAACGTTTTCTTTTTTGGAAAGCAACCTAGCTTTTTCTTCCTGGGCTCTTTAAAACTTCCAATCTCTGGATTATAAATGAGTTTTTACCTTATGAAAGAACGGGCATGCAAGAATAAAATAAATTTGACACCAATCCCCCGCAACCACACCCAAAATTTTTATGGGGGTTTAATCCAATAAAAAAAAAAAAAAACTTAAATCCTAGACAAATTTTAAAGATTTTTTTAAAGTAGTGGAAGGGTTATCCACAAGGGATTGGGTTAAAAAAATTTCTAAATTTAAAAAAGATAGAGAGGGAAAAAAAAAAAGGGGGGGTTTTGTTTTTTAAATTTTTAAAAAAATACGGGAAAACAATAATAAAAATTGGGAAAAATGATAAAACCCAACCAAAGGAATCACATAGTTTTTTCAAAGAACTGATCAATTTATGCAAATATTTTTTTTATTTTTTATCTAAAAAAATTGGTTATGGTTTTTTTAAAAAGCTCTAATAAAACCAATCTCTCCTTACTTTTTTTTATAAACAAAACAAGCTCTTTTTTACTTTTTCTTATTGATTAAACAAAACCCCAAAAAAAAGCCAAAGGGTTTAATCTAAACAAACATTTAAAAAAAAAAAATAGAGAGGGTTACCAATTCATGCCATAGAATTATAAGATAAAAAAAAAAAAAAAACAAATCATATATCCCATAAAAATGAATTTTACTATCTAATTTATTTAAAAAAAAAATGTTGTTTGGGCACAGAAACTAGAACAAACAAACAAATTTCGGGTTTTGACTACAAGTTGACAATATATTAACTTGCAAATTTTATAAAGACCCTTTAATTCATACCGAATAAACCAAGATTAAAACTAACAAAACATTCAAAAATATATAAATATCCCAAAAAAAAGAATTAAAAAGTTTAAAAAAAATCAATTAGATCCACAAAATTTATGAAGAATTAAACTTTTAATGATCCTTGGCTAGAAAATCTACTTTAACAACCCTGTTTCCCCATCCCCAAAACGAAAATTAAAAAATAAAAAAATTAAGTCTTTGTTTTCCAGTTCCCTTGCTCTGTCCTCTTTCCCTTTTTCCTTCCTTTTTCCCAAAAATCTCCCTTTCTCCCTTTTAGGTTGGTTCTATTTACTGTTAAGGGAAAGGGAGAGGGGCTTCAGCTGCCCAAAATCAAAAAATTTTTCTTTCCTTTTTTCCCAATTTTAAATCTCGAGAAGGAAAAAAAACGTAACCCCGGGGGTGCCCAAACCAAAACGCCTGATTTCGGAAAAAGACTTCCCTCTGGTTTGATAATTTTCCCAATTTTCATCCTTGTTCAATGGGATGGGATGGCTTCCCCACCTGGGTAGAACACAAACCGTTCCTCCTTTTGGGCAAAAAATTTCCCCATTTTCCCCATCCCTTTTTTAAGTGTATGGCAAAGGCTTCCCCCCCACGGCTAGATCACAAAAACCCTCTTCCTTTTGTTGGTTTTTTCAAACCCAAAACAAAGGGCCCTTACTTTAATCGATATATTTCATTTAATTTCCCAAAACCCAAATAAAAACACGGCGTGTACTTTAAATCACACCCCTGTCTTTCCTCCCCGGGATAAAACCTTGTCCTTTTATCCAAATGTAGATGACTTCTCTAAATTTCTTAATTAGCACCCCTTAACCCCCATTAAAAACCCATTTTTTCACCATGAAAAATTAAATACCCTTTTTCCCTTTTATTTTTAAAAAAAACAAAATAAAATTAAAACAAAATTCCCTAAATAAAAAAGATTAAGTATAAAATGGGTCAAACATCCGGGGAAATTTTCCAAATTTGAAACGGGCCGAAGGTTTTTTTAGAGGGTTTGGGTACTTTATTCAGCAACTCCATTTTGCTTTCCACAAAAGCGTCGGCACTGAAATCCCTTTAGCACTTCCCCACCCAACTGTGGGAGCAAAGGGCATCGAAGCAGCTTTTCTCTTCTATGGCAAGATCCCCCAAGGCCACTTTTTGGGGAAAAGATTTCCGACCAATTCAAACCCAAAACATTTGAGGGGGCCCTTTCAAACCAATTAGGTTTAAATTTAGGGTTTTGAGGCAAAGGAAACTCGTGACCTTTTCCCTTACAAAGTTTAATTCCGGAAACTTTCAGCCAGTAAAGCTAAGGAAAAATAAGATTTCCCTTTGTAAACCCTTCCCTTTTTTTCCCAGGAATGAAATAAAATTTTAACACTAAAAATCCCTTTTTTTAATTTTTTTTCAATTTTCTTTAATTTTTCTTTAAAATTTGCATAAATAAAAAAAAAAATTCAAAAAATAAAAATAAATAGAAAACACATCAATTTTGAAAAAGGGTTTCAAAATGGCAATAATAAAAATAAAAATTTTTAAAATTTTTTGAAATTTCAAAAAATCAAAAAAAAAAAAACCATTGAAATATTGCAATTTGCAAAATTAGAAAAAACCAAAAGGGGCTACCCACTGGGACTAGGGGCTAAGGCGGGGCGGGGGGGGCTGGGTCGCAGTTGAATCGGGGGGGAAGCAATTTCCCGTTTTGCATTTTCTTACTTTTCGGGACACGTGCGCATCCGTTGGCTGGGGGGAAAAGCAAGCTCGGGCGCGTGATCTCTTCTCCTTGGCCCCAGATTGCCCGGCAAAAAAAAAATTCGCATTTTGGGCCTTTCGATTCGTTTTTGCACAAATCCCAAAAGACTTTAATAGAAATAAAAAACTTTTCAATTAGAATCAAAAACCAACAAATCGAGGATTTACACAAATCGGAGTTTGGTTTTTTTAACCACCGATCCCATTTGCTTCGATCGGGGAAATTTGAGCTTATCCACTCGATTTTGAGCACCTATAAATAGAGGAGGAGTAGAGGAAGTCAAATCACGGATCAGAATGAGAGAAAGTGAGAAACGAGAGCAAATCGGAGAGCACCGGAGGAGAACCGAAATCGCGATCACTGACCGGAGTTGAACCACCACCAGGAGACGATCTACGAGCAAAACCACCGCCACCATTGATTCAGCACCCTCAAGAAGCTAGGATTCGACACCTTACCCGTTGCAAAAGACCGCCGGAATGCCGTGAACGAGCCCTCTCTACCAGCCGAGTCCGACCGATCCGACCCGACCTACGCACCGACCCAGATCCAGGTAAGTTTGAATTTCCGGATATTTTTTAATTTATTTTTTCGAATTTTGTTTAGTTATTTTACTTGTATTTATTTGATTTATTATTTATTATTTATTTGTTGGTTATTTATTTAATTATTATTTATGCTTTATGTTTTATTTCCATAAGTAGGAAAATGTAGAAATTAGATTTTTTAGGATTTAATAAATTAGTAAAATAATAAAAAATAAAAAAACAAAAAATAAAAAAAATAAAAATAAATAGAAAGAAAAATAAATAATAATAAAAATGCAGATAAATAATAAAAATATTAGAAGAAGTAATAATAAAAATTTTAGATTTCAAAATAGGATAAATAACAGTTTAGATAAAATTTTAAACAAAAATTCAAAATTATAAAAAAATCAACAAAAATCATAAAAATAAAAAAAAACTATGAAGATCATGAAATTAGAAAAATTACAAAAAATGTGGAAGATCATAAAAAATCATAAAAATTATAAAAAAATCATAAAAATCACAAAAATTTATAAAAATCATAAAATCATGAAAATTCAAAAAATTATAAAAATGAGTTTTAGCACTAGAAAAATCATTTTCCTCAAATAAATCCAAAATTGAATGTTTTTTCCTAAAAACCATTTCACAAAAATCAGATAAAAGTTTATGCTTAGATTTTTTTTAGAAAAAATCCCAAAAATGGTAAAAACATAAATCGAAAGAGATTTCAAAACTAAAATCCACAAACCCACTAAATCTTTTCAGAAAAAAGCGAACTACGGCTTGTTTGATCCTGACTGGTAGGTACGTAGGCACCCATTTGGGTCAACCTATAAAATGAAATAAAAAATCATTTTCTTAGAATAATAAAAAACATAATAAAAGTAACAGAAACACAATAAAACACATTTCTAAATGGGAACAATTTTAGGAGATTAGGTGGTAACCGTAAGGTTTTAATAGGTTAGCCTGCGGACTTAGAAACTTTGATTTTTCCTTTTCCTCTTTTCAAAAACGAGAAAGGAAATAACGACGACTAGTGGTCCAAATTAAGACTAATCCGCTCCTTTAGTCTTAATTCAATATTTCCCAACAACAATTGGGTGGCGACTTCAAAAAATCAAACAAAATTCCTAACTCAAGTCGAGGATCTACATTAGTTTGAGCATGGGGGTCTAGTCTAAAATGGGTTTAGGGGGGGAATGAAAAAAAAATTTTAGACTCGACACCCTTCCAAAATTGGGGCCCCACTACTCTACGACTCGTAATGGATGAAAAAGGGTTTCCCTGGGGGAAATATGGGGGCAAAGGGCTGTCAAAGAAAGCACCACCCTCATTTTTTGTAACTCAGGGGTCCCCGCAAAAATATTTTTTTTCCTATCCCCTCATTTTCCTAGCATAACTACTTCTAACCTTTCCATCTATATACAAACCCCAATTGCAGTTTGCCGGGGCCGGGTTTAAATTGCTGTCTTGCAATACCTAAAGTCAAACTGAAAATACCAGCTGACTTAGCCTCAAATCTAGCACATACACCTCGCAGTTTTTGAGGGGGCCTACAAAATTGGGGGGATTTTCTAGATTTGGGATGATCTAAAGTAGCCCAATGAAAAAAATTTGCGGCTTTTTTTTCCCCATAGATGGAGGATAGCCCTATCAAGGTAATTTTATTTCCATCTTCATCAGTAAAAGGGAGGGGCCCCCTTATTTTCTATTGGATAAAGGTCAACTCTTCGGGTTTGTACAGATAAACCAATGGTCCAGCCCAAACTTTGGATCCAAAATTTTTGCAACTCAATTTTTTTGGGGAAGAGGCATTGATTGTAAACAAAGCCATCTATTACAAAAAATCTCTAATTCAAAAACTTTTTAAAAAGGGTACAAATGATTTTAAATTATGGGGAAATGTACTTAAACTCCGGGAAGGGAACAAAAGCATTACATCATTAATAAATTTCTACCCATGAGTTCATGTTGCAAATAGGGGGTTCAACTTTTTCCCCAAAATTCAAAAGGGCCCCCTTTCATTCTCAAAGAAATGGATCTCAGCCAATTGAACTTTTGGTAAGGTAGCCAATCACCCCAAAGGGTGTTTCATATCACTTGGGCCTAAAACCTACCCCAATGGCCCCCCGTCTTAGGGCTTAAAAAGGGCCCGGGTTTTTGACCGTATCAAATCCCCCCCTTTAATGCATGCAGACTCAATGGTAAAAAAAATAACTAACCCTAAATTTCTTTAAACCCTAAAAGGGTTAGTAACAATATAACAATCAAGAACTTTTTTTAAAAGGGTGATTTCAGAAGGTTCAAGTCTACCCACAGGGGAACTTCCCCATCAAGTCACCATTTCCGTCAAGTTAATTTTTTTTTTTTTTTTCCTTTCATTCCTAATCCGATTTAAACTAACCCCTTTTAAAACCCTCTAATATAATTTCCCCGACTTAACTAGGAATTTTGGCTTATTTTGAAGTCCCCCACCCCAAATGAATTGGGAAAAAATTTTTTGAATTAGGATTTAAATTAAACAAATTAATCCAATTCGGGCAAAATCACGGAAATTTTCCCCTTTTTCCCCCTTTTTTGAAAAAGGGAAAGGGGAAAAAACAAGTTTTTAAACTTTGGAGGGTAATAATTAAAACCTTAAATTACCACCTTTTTTTTAAATCTAACCCCTATCCCCTTTGTCTTTCATTGTTATTTATTTTTTTTTTTTTTTTTTTCTTTTTTTTGGTTTTTTGAAAAAACTTATTTAATTTTGAAAAAATGATTTTTTATTTCTTTTTTGGTTTCCCCCAAATGGGGGCCCAAAAATACCTGCTATTCAGGATCAAACAACTGCATTCGCTTTTCCCTGAAAACTTTAAATTTAGGTTTTTTAATTTTAATTATGAAATTTTTAAATCAAATTTACATTTTAAACATTTTTTATTTTTTGAAAAAAATCTAAACCTAACTTTATTTTTTTTATTTAAAAAAAAAATTATTTTAAAAAAAATAGTTTTTTGGGTTTTTTTAAGAAAAAGGGTTCTTCTAAAAGGAAAAAAAAACTTTTTGTTTCCCAAATTTTTTTTTTTATTATTATTATTTTATTTTTATTATTATTATTATTATTATTATTTTTTATTTTTTTTTTTTTTGTTTATTTTATTAATTTTTTTTTTTTACTTTATTTTTTATCTACCCTAAACTAAACATAAAAATAAAAAAAACTTTAAAACTAAATTTTTTTTATTTAAATTTTTTTTTCTTCTTTTTTCCTTCCTTTTTTTTTTTTTTTTGAATTATGAATTTAATAAATAAATAAATAAAATTCAATAAATAAATAAACAAAAAAAGAAAAAAAATCCAACTTACCCCCGATCTGGGACGGGGCCCCGGGTCGGGCGGGCATCGAATCCCGGGTTTAAACAGGCCAAATCGGGGAGTGGTTTGAGATAGTCACAGGGGGCGTTTCCCAAAGGCTTTCACACGTTTGAAAGGCGGGTTCTAACTTTTAAGGGATGGGGAAACCCCAAACGTGGCGATGGGTTTTTTTCAAGTCGCCCCCCTGGGGGTGGTTTAACCCCGATCGGCAGTTACGGGTTTGAGGGGCTCGGCAAAACTTCTGAACCCTCCTATTTCCCTCCCCTTTTTCCCTTCCGAAATTTGTCCTTTGCTTCCTACCTTCAAACCTCTATTTTTTAGACTTTTGGGAAAACTCCCTCAATAACCTAAATCTTTAAAAAACTACTTGGCTATTTGGGGAAAAACAATTTGATATTAAATTTTTCCCATTAAACTAACTTTTAAACCCACAAGTAATGCACCTTTGATTCCAAGTATAGTGGATAAAGATATTTGAGTGTTGATTCCACAGGAATTATGAGGGGGGAAAACCCAAATAATTACTCTTTCTCCAATTTTCTAATCGATAAAATTAAATAAATGAGTAAATAAAATAAATAACGAATAAGTTAAAGAAAGCAATAATCAATAACAATGTCTTCAGGTAATGAATCCCCCTAAAATTACTAATATAATTAACTAATTATTATACAATTTCTTATTTTATTTTTGGACTGTGGGAATTCCTAAATTGAACTAATAGCTCTCTCAAGTCATACTAATTCCTAATTCTATGTTGATTAATTGGAATCTCTTTCTAATTTAAACCCCTAAAATTGCATACATTCGATCTATGGAATCCGCTATTAGGTTTTACCCTAATATAGAAGAATTACATCATCTATATCTAGGATTGCATTTAACTCATTTCAAGTATTTCAAGTATGCTAAATCTATTTTTATATAAAATCTCTCAATATTTATATAAGAAATCAAATTTCAACTAATATGCTAGCAATATTAAATTAAAAACAATAAAAACATACGATTGAATAACAAGAATGATAAATAAATCATTGAATAATAGTCATAAAAATTGCATGTTCATTCTAGATTCATCATATCCTGAATATAAAAAAAATTAAGCTATGAATATGTTAAATCTAAAAATAATAATAATAAAGAAAACATAAATAAAAGCATTAAAAATAAAAATATAAAAATCTACTCTAATATATTAATCTAATTCTATTTTCCTAATCTAATTTTTCCTATGGTTTAAAAAACTAAAACTAAACTATTCTATTGCTCGCTACCGCTTGGACTCCTAATTTTTCCTACTCTATTGCTTTCGTTTTTCTTTGTTGGCTATATATATATATATATATATATGTTGAATGTACTTGGACCATTAACTTGGACGATAAAGGTGTAATCTTCTTTGCTGCAATGGATCGTCATCTTGGTTTTCTTGCCATTATATATATATATAAGATTCGGCATTTTAGATGTTGGATGGAATCAAATCTTCCTCATGTTTTCTAGTTATTGCTTTGACGTGTTTGTGAGTGACTTTTCTAGCTATTTTTTCAGCGGAGTTTCCTTCCTGATTTCCATTTTTGGTCACGGCTTCCTTTGCTTTGTTTAGACACATCATGTTAATTTATGTGTTGGACTTCTATCTTGTAAAAGTTATACTTTCTTTAACTTTCAAGTAATTTTCCCATTAATTCATAAATTATAATTTAAAAACTCTAAAATTAAAATAAAGATTAATTAAGTGCATTATTTATACACAATGTAAGAAAATTAAATAAAAGATTATTCTAATTTATATAAATAATTAATACTTTATAACCCTTATCACAATTCCATATGGAGGGTATGATTAAGATCCTTAATTATTAATCCACTGGTAGGGACATTTGCCACATGATTCTACTAGGATGGATACTTCTTCTTTCAAGTTTCAATTAGATTTAGTCCTTGAGGACAAGGACTATGTTCTAGAGAGGGCAATTGATATGATCCCAAGAGTTCATGCTTTTATAATAAATGTTTATAGAAGGAGGAAAAGTGGGTAGGCATTTCTTAGTGGGATGCTTGAAGCTGTGTTTTGTGTGTTGTGTGTTGTGATGTTGATGTGTATTGTGTTGTATGTATTGTATATATGTGTGTTCATGCGATGATGTGTAGGTGTCAGTGCTGTGGTATATATGTGTGTGCATGTGGTGATGTGTGGGTGTAAGTGCTATGGTGTGGTCCATTTTTTGTGTTTTTTTTGTTTGTGTGGGTGAACATGGGGTATTATCGAGTGGTGTAGATGTATGGTATTATCGAGTGTGTTAGATGTATGGTATTATCGGGCAGGTGGTATAGTATAGGAATGAAGTGTAGAGTGGAAGTAGTTAAGTATACAAGGAGGTAGTTTTTTTGCGTGGAGGAGTTAGTTACGGAAAAGATAACCAACTTTGGGATATTTTGTGGTTTAAGGCTTCTACTTATGTAATTTCCTCTCTCATCTCATTTTCCTATCATTCATAACCCTAATTTTTCACAAAATCATCCAATAATAAACCCTAAGTTACATTTTGAGATTAGAATCATATTACAAGCTTGTGATTTTTATAATGATACTCTTTATATTTTGAAGTATAGACTATGGAGGATTTAGATTAAGGATGATGGGTTGAGTAACGCTTATAGTTTGCAAGTGCTAGATTAAAAGTTTACAGCATTTGCAATTTACTATGTAGATTTATGTGATATCTAGGACACCATTCGTATTTTACAAAAATATGTAATTTACTTCTTTTATATGATATTATTTAAGTTTTAAATAGACGTGTTGCATTCTAAATAGTTCTTTCATGAGATAATAAGGATAGTTGTAGTGATAAAAAATGGATGTGAAATCAATGAAATTTGAAGTTTAAGTAGCAAATTGTATAAAATTACAATTTATAGGTATTTTTTATAACATTAAATAAGTTCATCTAAACCATTTCTATGTATGACTTTTTTCTTAAATTCCATTCAGGATTATTTCTGAAACTATTATATCACAATATAGAATTATTCAATACGTAAGTTTTGCAAGATGGTTTTATAGTTATAATTAATTCAATAATCCATAATCTAGATCCTCATATTAATTAAAAGATTTAGGGTGGGGGATCTCAAGCTTTATTATGAATTTAATTTTTTTTGAATTTATTTATTTGATCAATATCAAGTATAAGAAGGTGATTGTTTTGCTAAAACTTTTTGGCGAAGGTTTGTTATCTTATTATGATTTTATTATTACAATTATTAAATATTACTCGAATATATGCAAGTAATGTGGTAACTAATAGGCTCTTAATCACACACACAAAGTTCTGGAAAATATCTTAATTTATTTATTAAGCAACTTCAGGTTTTTATAGCCTTTACATGATAAGAATACTAGTAACAACCACGTACAACTTGTGGCATTTGTTACAAACTAATTCAAACAAACTCTATCTACTTGACTCCTAATAACTAGGAGTTTATTAGCAAAACACTAACAACTTTAAAATAGTCAGACCCAACAATGCTTCCCCTAAACTGAATGCAGTAGCATTCAGTTTAAGCTTAGTGGTACTTCACACACTCCAAGCTCTTCTCGCAGCTTTATGAACACATCAAGCTTCAAGGGCTTAGTCATTATATCAGCTACTTACTTCTTTGTGCCACAATGAATGAGCCTCACAACTTCTTCCTTCGTAAGATCCCTTAGAAAATGGAATCTAACATCAATATGCTTACTCCTGCCATGTAGAACTGGGTTCTTGGACAATTTAATTGTTGAACAATTATCACATAGGATAGTTGTGGGTTGTCGTTGTAGACAACCAAGTTGCTGTGGAATCCTTTACATCTAGACACATTGACAGGCACAAGATGCTGCTGCAACGAATTCAGCCTCTATGGTTGAGAGTGTTACCACCGGCTACTTCTTTGAAGCCTAAGAAATTGCCCCTCCATTCATCAAAAACACATAACCACTTGTACTCCTCCTATCATCGATGTCCCCAGCATAATCACTATCTATATAGGCAACTGGTTCTATTGTATCACCTCTTTTGTAAAGCAAACCTAAAGACACAGTACCCTTCAAATAACGCAGCACCCTTTTTGCTGCTTGCAAATGCACCTTTGCTGGACTGGCCATATATCTACTTAACAAACATGTCACATACATTAAATCTAACCTTGTAGCAGTAATATACATGAGACTTCCAATTAATTGTTTAAACAAGGTTGCATTCACCTTGGCTCCTCCTCCATCCTTTGAGAATTTACAACTCGGTACAATTGGATTCTTAACTGGATTTCCATTATGCAAGTGAAACCTCTCCAACAACTCACTAGCGTATTTCTTTTGACTTAGATAGATACCTTCTGGTTTTTTGCATAATCTCAACACCAAGGAAGTATTTCATCTTCCCTAAATCTGTAATCTCAAACTCATCTTTCCTAGAGCTATTAAACTTCTCAAACATGTAAGAATCATAACCAATAAAGACCAAGTCATCAACATACAGACTTACAATTAAAAATCTCTTACCTCATTCTTCTGACTTAATAAAGAGAGTATGCTCATAATTGCACCGTGTAAAGCCTTCTTTGAGAAAATAAGCCTCAATTCTATTATACTAAGCATGTAGTTCCTGCTTTAATCCATAAAGTGCCTTTCAAAGTTTGTAAACCTTTTGTTCTTCTCCCTTTCGAACATATCCCATTGGCTACTCCACATACACATCCTCATCCAATTCACCATGAAGAAATGCACTTTTAACATCAAGTTGGTACACACTCCAACCTTTTTGTGCTACTAATGCTAGAATCATCCGAATCGTATCTCATCTTGCAATTGGCGCAAAGATCTCATTGTAATCGATCCCATGCTGTTGAGCATAGCCTTTAGCTACCAACTGGGCCTTGTACTTGTCCACCTCACCATTCTCGTTCCGTTTGGTCTTGAAAACCCACTTGACACCGATTTTCTTTGCCCCAACTGGTAGTTGTGTAAGCTGCCAGGTCTCATTCTTCTCAATGGACTCCATCTCGCAGTCTATAGCTTTTCTCCATTTCTCTTCTACTGCTACTTCTTCAAAGGAACAAAGATCTTCATAGGAAGCAAACATCGCAAAGTTGTTTGACTCATCTTCTTCTTTTGAAAAACCTTCTCCTGATACGTAATCTTGCAAGTATGGAGGAACTCTTTGAGATCTATTTGCTGCCGAAAGTACATCACTTGGCGCTTCTTGATTGATTGCCCGTGCAACAGCTTCTTGGTCTTCATTATTAGTTTCAGTTACAGCTTCTTCTTCATTCAAGGAATCTTCAGCTTTATCTTCATCACAACCTTCCTAAACCAATACATCTTGTCTCACTTCTTGCATTGTTCTTCCCCAATTCCAGCCTTTATCTTCTTCGAAACTCACATCTCGACTTATCACTATTTTCTTAGTTGCTAGGTCAAGCAACCGATATGTTTTCGACTCACCGCTGACTCTTAGTAACACACAAGGAAAGCTTTTATCATCCAACTTCTTTCTTTTCTGGTCTGGCACGTGAACATGGGTTAAGCATCCAAAAAATCTAAAGTAATCCACGTTAGGTTTAACTTCGCTCCACAATTCCTCCGGTGTTTTCTCTTTGACAGCCGACGTAAGGCTTCTATTGAGAACATGTGCTGTCCATCTCGTAGCTTCTGGCCAGAATCTCTTTGGTACCTCTTTGTCATATAGCATACAACGAACCATATTCATAATAGTTTGGTTCTTGCGTTCGGCTATCCTATTCTATTGTAGGGTTTAAGCTGCCGTGAGTTGCCTGCTTATACCATTATCTTTACAAAAAGTATTGAACTCATTGGAGATGAATTCTCCTCCTCTATCAGTGCATAAACAACATATAGGTACTCCAGACTCTTTTTCAACAAGACTTTTATAATGTTTGAAAGTTGTGAATGCCTCGGACTTTTCAATCAGAAAATATATCCACATCTTTCTACTATAATCATCAATGAATGTTAAAATGTACCTTCTATCACTGTTAGAGGATGGTGTTATTAGGCCGTAGATATCGGCATGTACAAGTTGCAATTTCTTGAAAGCACGCCATTGACTCCTTTTTGGAATTGCCTCTCTATGTTGTTTGCCTACCAAGCAAACAGTACATGACTTAGTTGTAGCTTTCAGAGGTAGAACGCCCTTTACCATATCTCTATATCTTAATGTCCACAACCCCTTATAGCTCAGATGTCCATATCTCCAATGCCATAGCTCTGATTCATCTTTTGTCATTGTTTGTAAGCAAGTAGAGTTTTCTGGCACCACATTAGCCGACAATGCAAAAATCCTATTCGTCGTCATCCATGTCTCCATAATCAAACCCCTTCTTGGGTGATAAAGCCTGCATACTCCATGCTTTATAAGAATGACTAATCCTCTTTCTTGAAGTTGGCCTATACTAAGCAAATTATCTTTCAAATTCGACACATAATAAACATCCATAATCACCTGAGTTGTGCCCTTGATTTCTAGTCGTATATTTCCTTTCCCCATCACTTCCATTTTTGTATTATTACCTAACTTCACCAAATGTCTGTATGTACCATCAAAATTCGAGAAGCACTGTCTCTTCCTACACATGTGATTACTGCATTCGAAATCTAAGTACCACACATCTTCCCTTTTTGCATTGTTAGTTTCCATAACAGCCATCAGGAGCATCTCTTCTTCCTCATCAACCTCAGCATAGTTGGCTTTCTTGTCCCTACTAGAATATTTGTATTGAAAATGCCCTAGTTGATGGCATTTATAACATTCCATGGTGTCTTTGTTAATTTGTCTCCCTCTGCCTCTCCCTCGGCCTCTAATTGCAGCTCCTCTACCTCTGCTTCGTCTTTCGTCATAACTAACCTTCAATGATTGCTCCTCTCCACCATTCTTTCTAAACTTCTACTCATGAACCAATAGCAAACTTTGTAAGGCATCAACTGAAAGACTATCAATGTCCTTTGACTCCTCAATCGAGCATATAATGTAATTGAACTTTTCGGTGAGAGTACATAGAATCTTCTCAACAATTTTGACATCTGGCATGTCTTCACCGCAAATTCTCATGTCATTGGACACCACCATCACTCTCTCGAAGTAATCATTGACTGTCTCTCCCGGTCTCATCTCCAGTAGCTCAAAATCTTTGCGAAGAGTTTGAAGCCGAGCACGCTGCACCTCGAGCATTCCCTTGATACTTGACCTTCATTGAGTCCCACAATTGTTTGGCCGTTTGCTTTTGCACAATTGTCTTCATAATGGTCTTATCAATGGAACTGAAGAGATAATTCTTGGCCTTCAAATCCTTTAGCCTCGTTTCTTTTAAGGTCTTCCTCTGAGTTGGCATCAATGCTTCTTCATTAGCTGGTTTTGTATAACCTTTCTGGACGACACTCCAATACTCCTTTGATCTATGGAGATTTTCCATGATCAACCTCCAATGATCATAATCCCCATCAAACTTGGGAATGCACACTTGTGCGAAGTTGTTAGCTTCAGCCATCATCACACACTCAACTACACTCGTAGTGTTTCACTCCCTTACTCACTACATGCCTTTTTTAGGCTCTGATACTAGAATTGATAGGCTTTTAATCACACACATAAAGTTCTAAAAAATATCTTACTTCATTTATTAAAAAACTTTAGGTTTTTATAGCCTTTACATGATAAGAATACTAGTAACAACCACATACAACTCGTGGTATTTGTTACAGACTAGTTCAAAACTAATTGAAACAAACTCTATCTACTTGACTCCTAATAATTAGGAGTTTATTAGCGAAATACTAATAACTTTAAAATAGTCAGACCCAACATAATTAGTGGTTTTTATAAGTATGTGAGAGAAGGAAGCAATGAAGATTGTCAACCGCCAGTGAGCAATGGTTAGTTGCCGCAAAAGAAGAAGAAATAAAATAAAATATAATAAGATAAGTTATTGAAAAATGACTCAAAAAAAGAAAAAATGTTATAAGTCATGGTTTATGTAGTCGTGGACTGCTTGATTGCTAGCGATTAAGGCTAAGTCCATGGCCAATGAAAGGATTCAACCGATCTTATGCTGCATATAAACTGAGATGGATCCCGAGAATTTATTAATTGGCCATTCTACGGGAGAAAGTAATAAATATTATTATTTTATTTTTTTTTGAAAATTTACTAACTAAAAAAAATTTCAAAAAATATGTGACTTGAAATCCACTCGATTTTAATTAGAATTTCTTCAATTAAATATATTTATGGGAATATTTTTTTTGTTAGTATATTTTTGGGAATTTTTTTTAAAATAATAATTTTTATTTTCTTTCCTGCCATTCTATTAAGGGAGTTTAATATTTATGTAAATTAGATATTATAGTAAGTTATACACACATATAATAATACTTTTTATACGATAATAACGGAATATATTTACTTTTACTGCATGGTAAATAGTATAAAATATATTTAAGGGATGTAATTGCAAACATGATACTCCCGAGTTTAAATTAGACTTTATGAAAAACAGAAATTCCTAAAGTTTAGGAATTTTACAAATTATGGAGAGATTCCAAAAGGCGAAATCACTTTTTTCTTCTTCTTTTTTCCTTCAAATTTGGAGAATACCTACACTGGGAAAAGATTTAGAAGTTTGGTTTACAATTTGCACTTCTTCATAATGCAATTTACAGGCTTCGTTTTGGCTAATGCCAATTTACAAGCTTTTATTAATATGTGTCCACTTGATGGGGCTTTTTTTTTCTCCATATCTTACATATATCTTTACTATTTGAAATTAGATATTTGAATAATTTAATTTATTATATTTTATATGGGTAGAATAGGTATTTTATAGCATTTTTTTTAAAGAAAAGGTTTAGATGATGATCAATAATTAAAGTATTGTTTAAGATATTTTGAGACACTTGTTAATAACTTAAAATAGCATTTTCCTAGTAATTATGATAGGTATGGCAATAGGGGAGAGAAAGCTTTAGAAGGTAGATTTACTTGTTTTAAAATAAATAGTCTTGCAAAAAGAGTCTATGCAGTAGCAAAAAAAAAAAAAAAAAAAAAGAGCTCAGCTCATGTTTTTAAGCTGTGATGGGATGAAAATGTATTTTTCTAACTTTTACAAAAATAAAATAAAACAATGAAAGAGCAATGGAAAAAGGCATAGGTTTTTGCTTTGTTTATTTCAAGTAGAGTAGATAGTAAATTTTTGATACTTATTTAGACAAGTATTTCTTCTTCTTAATTAGGAGTTGTAATTATGTTGTTTCATTAAAATATACATGCCCCCCCAAATTTGAAAGTAATGATATTTGGTAAACGAAGATCAATGAGTAAATATTTTATATGAAGAATGAAAATGATGAAATAGCTTTTCAAAAAATAATAATTAACTAATAAGGCTTCTGAGAATGAGTATATACGCTAGTTAAGTTGATATTCCAAAAAAGAGTTTGAAAATGAAAACTTCCGTTGCCGGAATCGAACCCGGTCCCCCTGGTGAAAGCCAGATATCCTAACCGCTGGACGACAACGGAATTTCCCTACAAACAATGCTATTCTTTTCTAATTGTATTGCTCTGCCATATATTTTGGGAATCTAACTCATCACTCTTTTATGCCATAAAATTAATCTATAGTAAATCTGTATCGATTTTTTCAGTAATATTTTTTTCTATGCAAATCAGAGAGGGCAATTGTTTTTTTAGCCTATTATTTTTTCCAGTAAACTTAGCTGAAACTTATGAATACTATATACTATTTATAATTGACGCTCTCTTAAAAAAAAAAAAAAAAATAAATTAATAGAAAAGGCTTTTTTTTTTTGTCAATAAATTAGAGAGATCATTGATATCCTTAAAAAATAAGTTACGGATATGAAAATTGAAGATTTGAATAAATTTAAATATGAAAAGTGATTTGTTTTTATTAATGATAAAGGAAAATTGCTTTTTATGATATTTTATCAAGAAATTACAGAAATTAGAACACACATTCTTAAATTCACCTACTGCAATTAAAGTATCTCAAAATTTCAAATCTCAAAAAAAAAAAAAAAGAAAAAAGAAAAATTCATTTCCCCAATGTTGCTTAATTAATAAATGACAAGATGAAAAAAAAAAAAAAATTAAAGTGCTAATGGCGGTAATGTTGTCAAATTCAACAAGAAATCATGTACACACTTCAAAACGTTGGATTCATGCAATTGGTTGGTTGATTTTAACAAAAGACATCTGTATATATCCATGAAAAATAACTGAATACTTTTAGATCTAAAAACATCGAAATGTTTTCCTAATAAAAATTTGATTGAAAAATTAAAATTTTACTTATTTACAATTACAAACAAAAAAGAATGAGTAAAACAATATTTTTATTCTTAGGAGCGCTTTGTATTTGAATGCCTACGCTTCATCTATTGGAGTGGTCAAGCGTCATAATTTTCAAATGACCTTTTCCACTATTATTACTTTTGCTCTTTTTCTCTTTCCATTGAAAAGGAGAAAACCTTTATTAAGGTTCCTTTTCTTAAATCCTAGCAATAGCTTTTGTCATATTTAGTTAGTTGTAATAGTAATTCTATTACGATCTTATTTTGATTGGGATAGAAATTACGGTATTCACTTTGCTCACATTGCATAATAGGAATTCGGCTAGAAATTAAGATTCGATTTAAGCTCCATTGAATTCCAATTACACATTATTGTTGCAAGAATTTCCCCAAATTAACCTCCTCTCTTTTTTAGTTGCCTTACAATGTTGCTTCCACTAGAAAACAGAGACGGAGGAGGGAAGAGGAAAAGCTGATGTGTTTGCCGTGGTCGCTGTCTTCATTTTATTCACCATGACAATGAATTTGCTTAAATCTATTGTGTCTTCAACCAGATCTATTACTAGGGTTGGGAATGCAAGGTGGGCAAAAAAATTTTGGCCTGCAACATGTGCGGGCCGCCCTGTTTGGCCTGCTTTCTCAGCTATGTCTGCCACCGGTAGTGTTGGCGTGTGTTCGTCGTGTCTGTGGTGTGGTCACCGTGTCCGCTGCGTTTGCCATGTTCGCTGTCAACCATCAGCTGTGTTAGCAAACTTCGGCCAGATGGGGAAAATGGCAACAGTACTTCGTTGCTACATACATGATTGGGGTCACCCATGATTGAGATCTAGTGGCATCTTGAAGACTTGCATCTGGAACATGGAAGTTGACCGACTTGCATTCATATTTGTTGATAAAATGGTCCCATTTCAGCAACAGTTAGGACCTGACCTGCGGTTTTTTTTTTCTTTTTTGCATTTTAATGTAAGGATATTTTTGTTCTCACTGAATAAGGAAGAATTATTCAATTTTTTATCCATCCAACTAAATACAATAATATTAATTCAATGATATTAAAGTGAATACGATAATATGAATTATAACTCAATTTCATTTAGTGGTAATTTTAATTCAATTGCAATCATATTCTATTTATCGAAATAAACAAAACTCTTGTTTTCATCAATAAATTTTGACTTTTCTAGAAACCCTACTCTAATGCCCTATTCTAATCTAAAGATCCCAAAAATAATTCCCCAATTAATTTTGACCAAAAATTCAAATTTCCAATAAAACTAGCCACTAATTCCAAATAAATATATAAATAAAATAAAATAAAAACCTAAAATTACGACCCCCTATTGTAAACCCTAATATAATATCCTAAAGTATACTTATTTTTGTTTATTTTCCCAGGAAAACATTATTAATATTATTAATTAATCAATTAATAAATAATAAACAAAAAAAAATGGAACAAACTGGGAAAAAGACGACGACCTTGACAAGCACGCTAGGGAGCTAAGAAAGAACTCCTAAGTCACTGGCGATGGGCGTAACTGAATGGGCATGTCAGACGGTCTCTAGGGACCAAAGTGATCCGATTGGTGGCTTTATTTCAATAGTAGCAGCGGCTTGCTGACGGTGGTTGGGTTGCTGCGAGACTCGACGATTTTCGGTTCAATCCCGAAGACCCGAAGCCACTCCTGTGAGTGTTTTCAATTTTGCTTAAAAAAGGGTATTTTGTGAGTGTTTATATCCACACTTTCCAATCTTCTTCTCCAAATACCATATTAATCATAAAACCCTTGTTTTCTTTTTTTCTTTTTTTTTTTTCCTCTCTCTCTCCTGACAAAACGATCTTTATCATAAATTTTAGTAAATCATACGTTCATTTTTGATACTTAATAATATTTAATTTGGCCGATAAAAAATACAAGCAAAACAAACCGTACAAGTCATCCGACTTCTAATTAAAAAAAAGAAGAAGAAGACATAGGAGCAACTGAAATCCTCGTCACGATGGGGGAACCCTTTGCTATTAAAAAAAAAAAAAAAACACTATGGAAGGGACCTGTCAAGCAGACAGACAGACAGAATTATTGTTGTATCTTTCCCTTATTTCCTATGTCCAATGATGTTTCTTCTAATTCAGGTACTTCCACCAGGATATTTGCAATCACCATAACCTGAAAAATGCCAAAAAATAAATAAATAAATAAATAATTCAAGTTTAAGTGGATCTAACAAGGCAAGATCGATACGGAGAGGCATAAAAGGGGCACCGGAGTAATCCGCAAAATGATGGTTGAAGCAGCCAACCCCACATTAAAATGCCAGTATACATTCTATACGACTAATGAGAGCAGTTGTGCTTCTTGTAGAGATATTAGTAGTGTAACAAAGCAAGTAAAATTGCATACTTATATGATAAAATGCTTACTAGGATTTTTTGCAGTCAGTGTTGCTGTCTGTGAGAAATCACAGTTCCATGGGTTCCTGCCCAGCAGTTTGGAAGTATAAATTCATGGCATAAGCAGCATGTGAAGCCACGTTGTTCGGTCATAGCAAGGTCCCTCAGGTTGGGATTGCACTGCAATCAATGCCCTGACCACAGGCATAGTCAAGGCTCGCCTGCAACTCAGCAACAGAAGCAACCTGATTTGGGGATGCACCATACTGCTGCAGCCGGCAATGGTGTTACTGGGGATTGGGAGCAGGTGGCGTCTGGAGGATCACGACATGAAAAAATTGTTAGTCCAAATTAACATTTGATCAAACTAGTTTCTTACCCTGAACAATCTTAAGAGTATTATCTATCTATATTTCTCTGCTCTGTGACTTAAGCTATGAAACATTTTGCTGCAAAATAAAATTCTTCGTCATGAACTGAAGGCAAAAGGCAAAAGTTTATATTACTTTCGAGGTGCTTCAAATTAGACCAAAGAAGATCCGATTGACACAATCAATATCCTTTATGGATATACAAATGGTTACTTGTGTGATCAGACTGCCATCCAAAGGCATCAAAATAGCAATTCAAGTCTGCAAAAGTAAAGTGCTTCTTAGCGAAGCTTTTCTTGTTCAGAAAATAGGAGGATAAAAAGGGGGAATTTAATAAAAGCGCAGGGAAACTATTATAACTAGTAAGCATAATGGTATTGTCTAGCTTACCGAGCCACTTTTTGAAAGACCAGCATCATAATATCATGGACATATCAGGCTTGAAAGACCATACGATCTTTCAGAAGTCGGTCCAGGTTTCAAATTCTCATCATAGAGTGCAAATATGTATGTATCAACTGATTTCCCAGGGATCAAAGGGGTTCCAACCAATGACCTAGTTTGCTCAATCAGGTTTTCCATTGTAGGCCTCTGCATTTTCAAGGCCAGGTCCAACTTCATTGACGTCCCCATTGTAAGGCCATCCTGTCTCTGCAGCTACGATCTCAATATCCTCAAATCCCATTGCTTTCAGAGCAGAGTGCACTGCATCAACCTATGTGCATCACAAGCGCACGAATCCTTGTAAGCAAATAACAATTTTTTTTTTTTCACTGCAGAACAAAATTTAGTTAACACAAATGTGTAATTAAAATAAGTTATTAATATACAAGAATACCAGTTCTCTTGAAGTGGCAGAAAACACCACCTACTTACAGAAAGTTTTTCCCCCCCCTGATTAATAACATACTTACACCAGTTACTATGAGACAATCTCATTATTCAATAGTTTCCTAGAGGACTTTGACTATGGTGGTCCCTTTCCATAATTTTAGTATTTTCTTGAAGTAAAAAATGAAATTAAAGAGCAAAGGATAGTTTCATGGAACTTTTTGAAGTTACTGAAATGGCCAGCCTGTCAACAAGCACAATAAATAGCACAAAACGCATGTTGTTTTGCACGTGACCATCACGATCAAATCCATACACGTATGGAACTGAAGTTTACCATCTAAATGGTTACCTTGCCGTAGTAGTCTATGCACTTAATTGCATTTTGCTTTCTGTAATGCAAATACTTATGCAAGTTTACTAGCAATTAATCACCCGATTAAACTCCTAATGAAAGTTCACAAAAACGAAGTCAAATCTCCAGGATAGAAATTGGGTAATCGATTTTTACATCCCTCCTAAATAAAAAAAGTTAGAACAAGGTGAAATACATCAGGCTGCTGGTCTTGAATGAGCTCAAACTTTTTAGTTAAAATCCTACTAGCAGTCCATATCCACCACCTGTCTTCCCACAATGGATATAAAAAAAAACCTGAAAGGGGCTAGTTCTACCTGCCACCGAAAGTCAGTGACTACCAATTCAGGAATAAAGTTTTCATTCCTTCTCTGAAAGGAAAACCATGTTGTTGACTCACAAGTCAATCAATTCATTAAATTGCCACCTGTATTGAATTTTCTTCACCAATACTTAAATTTAAAAGAAAAGAAAAAAAACTTTTGGTTTTACAGTCAGCCGAAGTTTTCAGCATATTTATTATTTTTAATTAAACTCCACAAGAAAGAGGCAGACTACTTCTTTTCTGCTTAGTGGCAAGACCAACAAAATTCTTTCTTAGTTAATGTGATATAATTTCAGATGAATAATCTAGCTTAAAACTATGAAGAAAACACTTCTAAAATAAAGATAATTATGGAAAATATATGTGTTTTCACCTTCTTTCACTTTGCACAACTGCGTTTTGGTTTTTCACGTCTAACATACTTACATGTAGATGTAAAATAGGCATGTGAGACGAATAAAATATTAGGTCAGAAAAATAAAAGAGGGAAGAGCATTTTAAGTTTCCTTTTTGTTTTCCCAAATGCATTCCATGTGCCTATTTTTAATGTCTAACTAATCTTTTCTAAATTGAAAGACAGAAGAAGAAGAAGAAGAGAGAGTAAAATGACTGCTATATTTTCTATAACTGACCTTTCAAAATATCAAAAAAAAGAAAGAAAAGAACAAAAGCAAGCATGTCTAAAATAAGATGAAACTCAATCACTCACCTGAGCATCAAACATGTTCGTGTATTTGAGTCCAGTATCCGAGTCAACTCGTCCTGCATTAGGCTGGAACAGGCAGAACGCCAGTGTCTCTGGTCTGGGATCACTCTGGTATGCAAAGAAAGGATAGGGGTTGATTGCAAGTGGAGACTTACTGTCTCTCTGGAAAAGCAGCATGTTCCTTATGGTATCCTGATAGGGACGGATTGAACAACCCGAAGATGGAGGATCAGATTGAACCAATAGGGACATGGAGTGCACGGTGGAGACCTTGACCATTCCTCCCAGTGAGGCTGCACTCAAAGCGCTCTGCACATTCTTCATGGCAGGGAGAAGCTGCGAGATCAAGCCTTGGTCGTTGGACATCAACACCTGAAATGATTACATTTTACACTTTGTAGCGGTCTAAATCGGTGTTGTTGGATTATAAATTGCTTTTAGAGACTCGGATTCAACTCAGAAAAATAAAGATTCCAACTCACACACATTGAACCGATTTCTTTGTTCACTCCATAATTTATTTGAGGAAAGTGTATTTGAAATTTGAAAATACTTGGATTAATTTGGAAATACTGATTATATACTTGAAAAAAAAAATTGCATGAAAATATAATATATTTTGTATAAAAGAGAAATTCAGAAATTATAATTATCCTATAATATTCATCTAAATGTTCCCTTTTAATGACAGAAAAAAAAAAAAAGACGAAGGAAAACAAACAAAAAGAAAAACTAAGAGACACAAACCTCATTGCCAATGGTTATGAGTGTAATGTTACTAGCGGGGTAGTACGGAATAACATTCGAGTTTACCCACTGAGTCGCCGCGTTCTGGTCGGCGGCGAGTCCCGGAATATCTCCGTTGCCGATGCCGATCATATTCCGATTCCGGTGTTCGCAAGAGCCTTGATTATTCCTGGATCAGCACCATAGAGCCTGACCTTCCCAATCGACAAGGATTGCAAAAGCTTCGCGGTGGCTGACGGCGGCGGTAGGTTGTCGGCGACTTGGCCGTAGTTCACTCCAACGAACGGTTGTGAGCCTAACAAATATTTAACGTCAAGTTTGTCATTACAAAACCCAAAAAAACTCCTACTGAGTTCAGCTATCGACTCAGTTCTAATTACACAAAGCTCGTGTTTAAAATTGAGTTGAGCTCGATCATGTAAACGAAAATCTCAATCAAAAGGAAAAAGGATTCAAATCATGATATAATATTAAGTTTTTTTTTTATTACAAGGCTATTTTGGAATTAATTGAGCATGCACGTTGTTACTATGTGGATTGACCATAACAAACAAGTGTGACTTACTGCGAAGAAAAACAATGTCCGAGGAATAAAAGAGTGAAGACAGTTACAGGGAGCGAATGCGAAACTGAAAGAGAAGCCATGGAAATGGTACTATTGACGGTAGAAAAGTGAAAAAGGTGAGGAATGAATCAAGTAAGTTTGCAATCACACCTATTTATAGAGGCGTGACGGGAAGAAGGAAAGAGAAAGAAGCAACGCTTTTGCGGTCTTCCAAACTGCAACAGGAGATTTTAATGCCCTTATTTTATTTTCTATCTTTTACAAAGTTCTAAAACCCAATCCATTCACTTACAATTTTATTTTTTTAAAATGGCAACTGTACTAAGAAAATATTCATGGGCCATGGATATTGTAGATAAATTCTCTAAAATTCTACAATGTGATTTTGTATTCTCATAATTTGTAAAAACATATATATACATAAATAACTTCAAAATATTGCTAATACCCAAAAAATAACCATTAATAAATTACAATAAATAACTAATAATTTAAGAACACGATTTAAAGTATATATACGTATTCAAAAATATGAAGATATGTTACTGAATCCATTATATTTGATTACTAATAATTTAAGAATGTATTGCAATTGGAAAAAAAAAAATAAGAAGAAGAAGAAGAGGAGGAGGAGAGAAAAGAAATAAAAAAGCTAGTAGGACACAAAGTGGAACAAACAAGTGTAATGTCGTAACTGGCTGTTGCTATGTCGTATTGCATTGCAACGCCAGTGGAAAATGGGATGAATGACGAGATAGATTAAAATAATGACTTCAATTCCTATTATGGCCATTATTTGGCCCATTTTGGATTCACACGAGCAAAGTCTAAACTTAGTTAGTAATCTTGGTTCAATCTACTCTAGAAGAAACGGTTTTGTAACGTACATAATCCTATCAAGAATTTCATCGTGATTTCCATCGAGGAAAGGGATAATGTACTTCAAACACGATTGGATGGAAGTATGAAAATTATAAATATTACCCTTTAAATTATTAATTGAATATGAATAATTATTCGATTTTGTTTCAACGACTAAACATAAAGTGCAATTTAATGTAGTACCGGAAGTTCTGAAACCCATGTGCATGATTTGACAAATCAATTAAGGTAAAAGACATGCACTTTCCAATGCCACTACTTTCCCTACTTCCTTCCCTACCAAAGCCTTAAGTACCAGACATTTTTGGACCTCTTTCTCAGGAAAAAGACCCAAAGACCAGCAACAGCAGTAGGTTCGTGTGAACATGAGCGTGGAATTCACTTCGACACCACTCGCCAAGATCCGATGGGTTCCAAGTCTTGGAAGGTCAAACCAGAATCAGCTCGTGCCCTTATGCTTCCTTTAGGATAGGAGGAATCAGCAGAACGGCTGAGTCCATGGCTTGACTTATAGATCTAGGATCTGTCGGAACTGTCGGCTGAGTCCCTTAGCCTTTTATTTTATTTTATTTTGGTGGCAAGACTCTTGGGTCTTGAAGGACCTGACGAGTCCATGGCTCGTAAGGTAAGGTGCGTCGCCCAACCTGTGGACCCTATAAGGCCGGTAGGTATCAGGCACAATGCAGAGCTATCCGCGGGTGCATGTTTAGTTCAGCTTAAAGTTTAGAGCTTGTGATAACTAAATTTGTACCAAACTTATTGATGTTTCCTAGTAAATTATGTCAGTATCCCTCATCAACTTTTAAAATTATGGAAATAATATGTATAAATATTTTTATCTATTATACACCTATAAATCAAACCCGTGAAAAGTATCCGATCAAAAATCCACCATAATTGTAAATTGCAATTTTACACATTCAAACAACAATATAATCACAAGGAATAGGTTAAGTGATATTACTGGAAAAGTGAGCAAAATCAATGGTGTCCAGGCATGCAATAACAATAATTTGGAATTGTGTAGTAATCTCAAAACTTTATTAAATGTCCACACAATTTACTTGACCTTTTTATATATTCTCATTGGTCTTAAACCCTTCGAATGTTATTGAGACATAAACCTTTAGCAAAAGATTTGATTCCATGTGTTACGACTGGGGGTCCTTTTTAGGGTAAACGTATTATAAAATATAGTTGTAAGAGAAATAAATCAAATCAAAAGAGAATATAAAGTATGACATTTACATAGAAAAACTCAAGGGTAAACTCAATACGATTCTTGATCCATCCGATTTTAAGAAATAGGAGAATATATGTGGAGGAAAAATAAATTTTATCGAGTTAGGAAATTGTATTATAAAATTTATATTGCTGATGATTATCGAGAAACTCCTTTTACTTACTAGTAAAGTTCATGATTGTAATTATATCAAAGTAAAGTTTGGATACTATATTGCTGCTTTTATTAAATTAATTTGATATTTTATATTTACGACTTTATGGGGGCAATTGTCTTTTTCTTTAGTAAACCGTGATGCTCACGTCAAGAGCTATTCTTTTACTCATGATTTGAAAGGCCACTTTATTTTAATCGACCGCTTGGACACGGTCACAAAATCACATGATAGAAACTATATATATATATTTTATATAAAGCATGCATTCTTATATTATATGTATTTTCTTATAATTTTGGATCTACAAGGTTGATTACTTTTTAGTATATAATACATGATCTATGTAAACCAGATGTGTCGTAAAAAATTCTCCCACCGGCTAACGTCCTTTGAGCCTTAAAGTTTGTAACTATTTATTTTTAATAGTTCTAAACATAGTAGATGAAATGGTGTTGAGATTTTCTTTTTGAGGTTTAGTTTGCGCAGTGCCAGTTTGTATTTCACAATTTCAGCTTCCATCTGCTGATTTATATATTTTTGATATAAATATTAAATATAACATGTAAAATATGACAAGAAATATTAAAGAATAAGCAGGGATAAAAATGTGAGTATATATTTGAATTATCATATAAGTATTTTATATCTAAAATTAGGAGCGTGTGCTTAAAGTTTTTCAAGATAATTTCATATTATTATTATTATTATTATTATTTTGGGGGCATCCTTGAATGATCTATACTTTGAAGGCGAAACTAAAACAAGCAAGCAATGCTAGTTTCCATTACTTTCGTTCACAAGTAAAAATGAATCGTGTAAATGCATTTGTAACTCCATTCATTATTACTATCTTTTTCTTCATGGTTGTCCAATTAACCATGCTGAATGGAAAATGACATCAACTAAACTCTGCCTTGGTGGTGGATTTAAAATATGGCTCTATTCAAAATGTGAATTCTATAAAATAATTAAGAATTCAAGAAAAAGAAAGCACTTTAAGAAAAAAAAAAAAATTCATTTTCATTTTCATTTTCATTATTTTATAGAAAAATCTATTTTACAAATTGAAAGTCGTTAAGCAATGTCTCATGCCAATGATTAAAATATCGAATAAAGAAACTTTCTAATGGATTCATGTATTTTTGCTTTTCTCATAAAGTATGTAATTAATTAAAAAATATCTAAACTTTCTTTTTAGTGCTAAAGAAAGAGAAAGCCTATTTATAAAAACTAAATTTCTAAATTTTCTTTTTAAGTCCCAATAAAATTGCCGATTGTTAAAAGTGATCCTTCTTGTTCTTAAGGAGTGACACCACTCAAAAAAGTGTATAATTGAGCTGAAAATTCTCATATATTGCATGGACATCATATTTTAGATATCTTAAAACCAAGCTTATGCAATTCTTCAAGTTGTGAAGGGTCTTTTTGTGCCCCATCACATAGGTAAGTTTGATGTTTCATCTGAGTTTGAGCATCCAATTATTTATATTAAAATTCAATTAGATTTTTTCATTAGAAAAATAATAATAATTTGAACGCTTCAAATTTAGTCAAGGTCTTGAAACACATCCGTGTTGGAAAAAACTGAGAAGTGCATCAGTCAACCATTTACATTTTAACAACCCTCTTTATAAAATTGGGACACATAGTTTCGTACGTAGAACATGACCAAAAAGATTGTCGTCAACATCAATAAAAGAATGTCATAAGAAATAAAATATGGATTATACAGGCATTTAAATCATACGTGAGAGTAACTATTATAGAAAGAAAAAGGAGAATTCATGGAAAATGGTAGAGAAAACCTTTGAAAGTAATAGCATAATTCAAAAAATTAACTAATGTTTTCCTTCTAAATTAACTTTCAATGGACGGAGAAAAAATGAACGTAAACGAAATCATTCCCCCAGGGTAACCGAATACGCCATTACTTATGAAT
This sequence comes from Laguncularia racemosa, assembly GCA_037954665.1. Classification (NCBI taxonomy): domain Eukaryota; kingdom Viridiplantae; phylum Streptophyta; class Magnoliopsida; order Myrtales; family Combretaceae; genus Laguncularia; species Laguncularia racemosa. The sequence goes on from JBBMOL010001192.1 coordinate 46,075, forward strand.
ACCAAATTT
>JBBMOL010001193.1:0-45989 GCA_037954665.1 Laguncularia racemosa
CTATACTTATATATGGGTACACTATTCATTTGAAGAGGATTTGGGAGGTGAAGAGGAAGGTATTCGAAGAGGTATGCAGTGATGGGGAGAGCCATATGTTATGTTCCCTCACTTACTTAATGCCATACAAGAGGCCAATTCAGGTACCACGATTGAGTGGATATCTTTAGAAACTAACAATGCTAGTCATGTGATATTCAAAAGGATATTCTAGGCATTTAGCTCATGCATTGATGCATCCATCCATTGCAAGTATGTTGTTTAACCCATTTTCAACAATGCCAATATTAAATGCAATGAGTTAACCCTACACTTTCATGCAGGCCGATAAATCACTATTGATGATACACATTTTTGTGTCAAATACAAGCATAAACTACAAATTACACAAGTATAGATGGTGGAATCACATTATACTACAAGCATTTTCATTATTAGACAAAGAGTGCGAGGACACTTGAAGTTGTTTCTTAAAGTGTGTTATGTAGTATATCATAAAGGATCACCCACACATATGTTTTATATTCGATCGACATGCTAGAATGCAATATGACCACATCATTGGCCATGGCTATTATGGGTAAAATGCACATTGACTGCTCTACATATGTAGGGCACTGGTATATATGGTAGAATTGACTATGGATACATGGACGCTCATCCAATTGGCTCTGCTACAATTTCCAGTGTGGCATGTAATGACCCACCAAAGGAGAAAATATGAAAGGCCCTTGTAGAAAAGCTTTTAGAACGAGATGGATATCAGCGAACCACCTCTTCTGTACACATGTAGGATGTGCAGCCAAGAAGGTCATAGTAGAAGAACATGCCCACAACGCAATAGATAGTAAAACTTAAGAGCAATCACTAGTACTTTTAAAGATTAATAATTGACTTGTGTTTGACATTATTGATATACTAATCATTGTGAAGTTCATTTTTTTAGCAGTGTTTGATTGTGTTCCACGTAAATGCTTCTACTTATACTTATATTTTTCCATTACTTAACTGCAGATAGATCTAAGGCCAATAGATAATTCCTTACTCATTGGCTAGCCTTTCCATAGGTCAGAGATGGTGTAGTAGGGTTAGATAATGTATACTCTATATCATGTTATTTTCATTATCCATATTAGTTATTCATTTACGTTTGAATTAGCTTATGTAAGAGAGTTACTAGCTCACATGTAGTTGGCAAGAGATAGTCATGCAATAGAGGGCTGCTATAGATCCATCGATTATCCTGTACATATACAAAGTAAGCTTCCTTAGCATCACATATTGTAATACACGTTATTTTTTATATGTAAATAAATAAATAGATATATGTATAAAAATATGACGAGTGACAAGGTTGTAAATGAACATATGGGACAAAGGTAATTTCATCTTTTCTTAGCGAGACTATAAATGTTAAACTAACCTAGGGTTCTTTTCTTTTCTACATACTTTTACAATTCCAGCTACCTAGAGAGACCAAGTGACACAAAGAGAGAGAAAGGGAGAGAGAGCTTGTCTAGGAAGACCTAAAGCAATCCGAGGAGGTAGTGCGGCGAAGAAAAGGTAACGGTTTGGGAAACCTTGCAAGAATTTTTCTAACAAGTGGAGACCAATCATAGAATGATTTTTTGTTGTACAAGGAATGTAAAGACAAGGGAATTCCCGGATCAAGAAGTTAATACGTGGGAAGTTCGATGTAAGTATTCTAACTTACGTTTACATATTTTAAAGATTTAATGGAGTTTAGGGATAAAAAAGGAATGAATGTGGGGGAAGTTAGAGTTAAATATTAGGGTTCGAATGACATACCGAGGGATACATAACCATCTAACACAATCGTGTTGCTCTTGCATTGATTTATCAAAATGTATTGAGAGATACATGACCATCTAACATGGTTGTATTGCCCTCGTGTTAAAATGAGAAGAATATGGCCTCCCAACACAATCATGTTTCGACCATGTTGAGTCTAAAAGTCATGCCGAGAGATACATGGCCTTCCAACACAGTCATGTTTTGACCGTGTTGGATTAAGAGAAACACGACCTCCTAACACGGTCGTGTTCTAACTATGTTGAAGTCAAATCTCACCAAGAGATACACGACCTTTAACACGGTCGTGTAGTAGCCCGTGTTGGGCAATACAGCCTCTAACATAGCCATGTTAAGTGATGAATATTATCAATATATATCAAATTACCTTCTTAATTAACCAAGTTCCGCACAACCGAGGCAATTAGTATAACCTTAGATAACCTACTGGATTAAGAGGAATTAGGAGAAATATATTATGTTGGATTAGTACTAAAAGCGATGTGTTGATGATTATATAGATATCAATTTAGCTTAAGTTTGGGATAAGAAGTGCTTAAGGCTAGGATACTAGGTATGTGTTTACGTTGTTTACTGTATGTGATTGTTAGGAAGCTATCTAATTAATTGTATGTGAAATAATAAAATGCTGAAATATAATGTGAATCATGTGGTATCATGAAGTACTATAGTGTTATGTGAATGAAATGAGATATGTTGCTTATGCTTGGCTAGGCCTAGAAGCCTATAGTGGCAAATCCCTAGGAGGCACCTTGATGATCAATATGCCACGTTGTCCTTAGTGAAGCCGTGTATCGAAATGATCTGAGGTAGATTAGGGTTAGACGAAGCCTGCAGAAACAGTTCCCACTAAGATAAATGTTATGTGTACTAGGGTCATGAGTACCCCTATGTGTGATAATTCATTTTAGTATTAATGTGTGAATTGAATTGTGAATGAGTTGTGGATAAATGTTGCATATATGCATGTGATATTAATGTGATGTGTCATGTGGGTATGGTACTCACGTACTGAGCTAAGGCTTACCCCCTCCCCCCCTTCCTATATTTTTTTTAGCTGCAAGTGAAAATGATGAACAACTAGAGTATGATGAGAATAGAAACTTGGTGAGACATTACATGGATGAGATGGGAAGAGAACACTATTATTATGTAGAGGAAGAGTGACAAGAATTTTGGATATTTGTAAATTGATGTTTTATTGTTAAATTGAAGTTATGGAGATAGATTGTAGTTTAAGACTTTGTGGTTGTTAAATAATGAAATTTGGAATAACTCATCTGTGAGTTATTCATTTGATTATGGTTATAGTAGTATGACGGATAATGTATACGAGCAAGTTTTGAAGTATAATGGAGTTTTAGAGCCTTAACGTGTTGCTTGGTTGATGCTCTAGGTTTTGGGGCATTACACATATATGCTAGTCATCAAGTTGGAATAGCATTTAATTACTGTCTTAGTTAAGCGATGGAGATCAAAGATGCCTACCTTTCACTTCCTCACTAACGAGCTGACCATCATGCTATAAGACATATCGTTACTTGTTGGGCTCCTAATGGATGACTAGGCTATCATTGGTAACATGCATCTTAGTTGGCTAAATATTTGTGAGGGGTTACTTAAAGCTCAGCCTATTGCCTAAGACATCTAGGGCTCATAATTGAAATTATCCTAGTTGAAAGAAAGTTTAGCCACATTCCTAATGAAGTAGATGACATAGTTATTTGGTGGTACCTATAAGCCTACATATTACAACTGATGGGAAGAATCATATTTGCAAACAAATCTCATAAAATGGTTCATTTGATGTTCTTCCCCCTCTTATTAGACTTGATGCGCGCCAACAAGTCCATTTAGGGGGTAACCTACTTAGCATGTCTTTATTGTCAACTATGTCTTGACTTGCATGTGAACGTAGCAAAGATCAACGGGCCCCCTATTATCCTTTAGGCTTGGGCATGGGATCACTTCCCACATATCAACCCACTATGTCGTTGAGTTACATCAGTCTCTTAAGATTGACCTTTGATTTATCGATAGGAAGTAGCGTTTGACGCTACCCAACTTCTAAGATGTGATGACATAGTATAGGGATGCTATAGTTGTCAAAATCGTGATTCTATGAGTTTACTATTTTAAGATACCATTCCAAGTTAACTTGGACATAAAATCATTTTCATATTGACTCATAGTATAAATATAAGTCTATACATAAAATTTGTAGAATCTTTCGTTTTTAATTGAATATACTGGTTTTATAAATTAAAGTCAAATGAGTTAAAAATTGGAAGATATAACTTAACATTCATAAGATATGAATATTGTTTGTTATTTCAAAGATTTGGAATTAGATTATAAGGATATCATTGATAGTAATAGCAATTATGATGTCAGCATTGATGATGAAGATGATAGTGATGATGGTTATGGTGAATAGAGCTAGTGATAGCTTTGATTTTTTTATATTGAAAAGAGAGTTGATGATTTCTTTTAACTTTATATTTCACTATTATACTTTATATTATAATATATATATTTCATATTGGCATTGTCATTCACATTATAGTTTTATATATTAGCACAATAAATTATGTTAATTTATTTGCATTATAAGTATTAACTTTTATTGTAAGTTGTAACTATAATTTATATTGAATTTATTTATTTTCATCTTATATTTCATTTTTTTATAACTATAGTAAACATATCTAAATTTTTTAAAAACTATTTTATATATATTGTAGAAACTTATATTTCTATGTTTCGATTTTACATTTTAATTCTATAGAGCTTTTGATGATTTTAAATAGAATCATAAGTTTGATAACCTTGAAGGATGCCTTCAACCAACAAGTCCTCACATAGATACACACTTCAATTCCAAATTTACAATTCATAATCATTATACTAGTTACTTTTCTAACTTGTTACTTATCAGGTTATATTGTGCACTTACACTTATAGCTTGACTACTCGCATATTGCCAAGCTAGTAAAGAGATTTAGCTCACATGGGTACCACTATTATGTTTCCACATTGTCAAACTCTACTTGTTGGCTCATGTACTTCGTTAGTTTGGTGGACTACAACACATACTAGCCCATATCGACACTAGGCGACAGCTCCATGAGATCAATCTTAAGGGTAAGACTGAAGTTGATTGGTTGACGACCTATGCGTTTGGTTGGCTAATAGAGCTAATTGTCATGATAGAATCATCCACATCGAGTCGCTTAATGGATTACCTGATGGCATAGCACCCAACTACTGCACTTGGTATCAAGAGATCACATGGCTATACGTTGAATGTATAGGCGCTATGCTTGGCTACATGGTACATACTATAGTGCCTTATCATATTTGATGTTCATTAGGGTTCCTTCTTAAATATCCACTTGAATATGTATTGTTGCGTACTAGCTAATTTCATTGACCGGCTATCTTAAATACTACATGTCAACATCCTTTCTAAAGCACCAAACATGTCTAGAATAGTTTTCCCATTTAGAGGCATTACCTTAGATGATCTAGCATCTTTAGTAGTTGCTAATCCTAGACATGATGAGTCACTACTACCCCAGCAACCCAAGGAACACTTCCTTGGACACATGGCCATAGACAAGGTTGAGGGCGAGGCCATAGACATACCCATGCTGAGATTAGAGATGATCCATTGTTGTATCATCACTCCCCAACTCACATATCTCCTAACCCTGCAACGATTCACTATAATGAGCCTGCCACATCTATAGGTGCAAATATGACATATGAGACATCACTTGAAGAGAGTTCCAACACTTTCATCCAGACTCCTCCAGCTCCCTAAAAAAGATGGCTAGGCCATGAGCAAAATGGCATGGGGGAAGGTTTCACACAAGTCAAGCCTTCTCCTATCCTCATTCATTCCACTCCCATTAAGATTAAGCAACCTTAGCCCAATGATTAATTAGATACAGTAGAACCACGTGCTTATAGGAGGCGATCAAGGCGGCAACGTTTGACCTTTTTTTGTCTTTGACGATTTATAATGTAAGTGTATGGACTTAATGATCTACAAATGACAAAACTTATCTCTTCTTTTTAGTTATGTTATGAACTTTTTTGCTAATAGTTGATAGATGATAGTTGGCAAGTAGATGTAGTTGTTGGTATAGTAGTTGTTTTTTTGCTAAGTGATGAAGATTAGCATTTAAGAGTTTGTCATTTACTATTGTAATAATGATTGAAGAGTTTGTCTTTTAGATAAGCCACATGTTTAACGTGTTCAGGGTTGTGTCTGCACATTATACTTATTTTAAGTGCTATTATACATGTCATATTTTGTAAAAGAAGCAAAATTGTTCAATTTAGTAATGCAACTATTATTACAAATTTTTTCAAGTAGAAATTTTGGGTGTAGTATTTTTGGGATTATTCTTTAAACCACTTTTTTTTGGATTTTTTTTAAATGCAATATTTTATTCATTTCTCTCATAAGAAAATATGTGAAAAACTCCTTTAGAAGAATACATTAAAAAGCTTTAGATTTTTCCAATTTTTTAATAAAAAATTATATTTTAAAATTTTTCATTATGAGATCTAAATTTTTAAAAACATGTTAAGATAGAAGGTTCATTACTCTTTGTTAGAAGTGTCATTAAATTAGATTTTAAAATGAAAAAAAAAAATGAACGAATCTAAGTTTTTTTATCCTTTTTTCTAGTTTCATAACCTATATTTTTATCTTTCTTCTTGCATCTTGAGACCTATGTTTTAATTTATTTATTTTTTCATTTTAAGACCTACTTTTAACAATAGTTGTAATAGACTGAATTGAAGGCCCATTTTTACTATTTTTTATAACTTAGATCATGAAATAAAAAATAAAAAATAAAAACATAGATCCTAAAATAAAAAGGTAAAGCTTCTAATTCTAGTATATTTTCCCCATGACTCCTTAAAATTTGATTACTCTCAACTTTCAACAACTATACAATATAATAAATGAATTCCTTATTTTTATTCATTTTTGTTGCATATATGGAGGCATTATTTAGTTTAGCAAAAATAACATCTTAACTTTGTAATGGCACGTTTGGTTCACTTAATGAAAGTGAAATGTAATAACAATTTCTTTCCTATAGATTCATTTCTACATTTAGTTGGTAAAATAATTATTCTATAAAATTTCTATTGCTGTAAAATGAAAAACTAGTATTTTTTTATAAGACTAAGGGAATAGTTTTTCTTTAATTTTTTTTAAGCATACTTCCAAATCTATTCATTAGATTAAAAAAAAAACCATAAAAAATAGGTATTTCCCTTCTATTCCACTTCTTAAAAATTACAATTATATTCTTATTTTATTCCATTTCACTAACCAAACATGCTATAAAACTCTATTCCACTATTTGATAACAAAAATATTATACTAGTTCAATTTTCTAAAGATTTTTTTTCAAACTCATATATCTCATACATTTTCTTATCATATTATTATTTAATTTTGTAAGACATATCATATCTCTTTTAACTAAATAGTCACTCTATTCTTTTCCCAAACTCTATTATCTTTTCTCCCTCATTCACTCTCTTCATATTTGCTCTCTCTCTCTCTCTCTCTCTCTCTATATATATATATATATATATATATATATATATATATATTTCTTTTTTAACTTTATTATTATAATGTTCACGTCAAATAAACAAAAAAAAATGTTGATATTTCATATCTATTTGTTATGGAAGAGTCACCGATCCAAGCTCAAGAGCCAAGTCAAGAAGAAGATCAAGTGGCTAAGGATGAAATTCAAGGGGTTTCAAGTACGATTAGCTTGCCTCAAGGACCAATCACGAGATCAAGAGCTAAGAAGCTACAACAAACATTGAATTCTCATTTGCAAGGCTTGGTGAAGATCACAGGTGAAGGACTTCAAGGGATTCAAAGCTTTGGGGCAAAAGAAGGCCAAAAGAACTTCAATTTGATGAAAATAGCATCGGGTGAAGATACACCGGCTCAAGGCTGCCGGCCTTGGAGCCGGCCTTGAAAACGCCGATGTTTCGGTGCATTTTCAAGGAAGGCCGTCGGCCTTGAAAAGTAGGCTGCTGGCCTAAATGGCCGGCCTTCTTTTTATGCGCACTTTTCACTTGTTTTGCGATTTCCATGTAATGTTTTAGGGTTTTCTCCTTTATATTCCGAACCTCCTCATTGTAAAACTTAGTTTTGAGATATTGAAAATACCAAAAAAAGCTTATTTCTTTGTTCTTTGTGTTCTTATTTGAATACATGCTCCTAGGAACAATCAAGGAAGATTGATCGACTTCTCTTGTGGATTGTTTCGAAAATTAGGGCTTTCCATAGATCTAATTCTTAGATCATTAACCTAAGTCAAACCTAAATTCTAATCTTCTTAGGGATTGATTTCCAAATTGGTGTCGTGGGTTTTCGTATTACTGCATTGGGGGTTCACACTAATCAAAAAGGGTTCTTAAGGCGTGATTGCGAAGGTTTTCGTATCATTTGGTATCAGAGCTTTGGCTCTAGATCAGGTTATATCTTTTCTTGTTTTTGTTTGATTCTTGTTTCCCATCGTTATTTAGGATATAAAGTTGTGATCTTTATGTACTCCATTGATTAGATTGTTCAAATTGTGACTTCTCATGTTCTAGGGTTTGTTCATCAATTTGGGGATTTTCGCTATTTTGATCCTTTCTTAGGATTAGTTAGTCTTCAATTGGTGTTTAAAAAAAATTCGTGCAAAAAAAAAAAAAAAAAATTCTGAAATTATTTGATTGTCTTGTTTTTGCTAATCCTTGGGAACACCATATCCTTCAATCCTAGTGTAATCTTGTTTAAGGGATAGTGGGAAACACCAAGTTCGCGTCTTTGTATTGAAATTCGTTGGAAATTGCTCTTGGGAGTGTGATTCGCTTAAGAACATTTAAGAGCGGGCTTGAGAGTTGTGAGGAATACCTGTGTGCTAAATATCGATTGTGAGAAACACGAGTGGATAACCCCATCAATAGAGTGCAAAAACACGAAAGGGAGCAGTTGTGAGGAAACTCAAAATTTTGTTTAGCATTAACGTTTGTTGTTTTTGCAGGTAAAGATGACAGGTAGTGGTGTTGAAAAATCTGATAAAAGTGCAGATGATGCTTTGTTGCGTGAAGCACAACAGTCAGAGTTTAGGCGTATGACTGACGCCATTATAGCTATGAGAGAGTCTCTAGAGCATATGAATTTGAGACTACAGGTTGTTGAGAAGAGGGAGTCAAGTACTAGTGAAGGGAATAGGGGAGGTAAAAATCCTATGCATCAAGCTGCTGAAGTGACTAATGCTAATGAATATCTGGAGGAGGATTATGAGGATAGTGCAGCCATGCTAGTCAATAGAGGAAGAAGAGGTGGTAGAGGAGTAGGTAGAGGCATGGGCGCAGGAAGAGGTAGAGGTCGAATGCAGGAGAGTTACACTGCCAGTAGGGGTCGATTTGTTGATGATGTAGTAGACAGGGGTCTGGGAAGTATTAAACTGAAGCTTCCAATTTTTCAGGGTAAATCTGACCCAGAGGAATACTTGCAGTGGGAGAAGAGAGTTGAGTTGATTTTTGAATGTCACCAATGTAGTGAAGAGAAAAAGGTGAAATTGGCTGTAACCCAATTTCAGGATTATGCTATATCCTGGTAGGATCAGCTGGTGACTAGCAGGAGGAGGAACATGGAGTATCCTATTGAGACCTGGCATGATCTCAAGGCTGTGATGAGAAAAAGATTTGTCCCTAGATACTTTCATAGGGAATTGATGCAGAAATTACATTTCTTGAGACAGGGTAGTAGGAGTGTGGAGGACTACTACAAGGAGATGGAGATGATCATGACGAGAGCTGATGTAGATGAGGATGAGGAAACTACCATGGGACGTTTCTTTGGTGGGTTGAACAAGGAGATCGCCGACAGGGTGGAGTTGCAGCATTATGTAGAACTAGAGGAGATGGTACATCTTGCCATCAAGATTGAGAGACAACTCCAAGGTAGAGGGCCAAACCGGTACGTTTCCAAACCTTCTTCTAATTCTAATTCTGCATGGAGAGGTTATGGAAAATCTGATATTAAGAGTGGTAGTAAGCCTACTGTTGAGGCTTCAAAGGGAAAATCAGTTGGGGTTTCATCTGAGAAACCTAAGGTTGTTGATCAGAAAAGTAGAAATAGGGACATTAAATGTTGGAAGTGTCAGGGTGTAGGACACATTAGTAGGGAATGTCCTAATAGGCGGACCATGGTGATAAGGAATGGTGAGATTGTCACTGATGATGAGGAAAGTGACAATGAGGGTGAAGACGATGATATGCCTCCATTGGAGGATTGTAGTGATGCTGAGAGTGTTGAGGAGGCAGTGAAAGGTGACTTGTATGTAGTTAGGCGTGCACTTAACACCCAGTTGAAGGGGGATGGCCATGAAGAGCAAAGGGAAAACTTGTTTCATACTAGATGCCATGTGCAGGGGAAGGCATGTAGTGTGATTGTCGATGGAGGGAGTTGTACTAATGTAGTGAGTACACTCTTGGTGAACAGGTTGGGGCTGCCTGCTGTACCACACCCAAGACCTTACAAACTTCAGTGGCTCAGCGACTGTGGTGAGGTTAAGGTAAACAGGCAAGCTCTCATTTCTTTTTCCATAGGCAAGTATAGTGATGAGGTGCTCTATGATGTAGTACCTATGCATGCTGGTGATATCTTGTTGGGCAGACCTTGGCAATTTGATAGGAAAACCGTGCACGATGGATATCTCAATAGGTACTCATTTACTAAGGATGGAAGGAGAACCATTTTGGCACCACTGTCCTCTAAGGAAGTGTATGAGGACCAATGTAAATTAGAGAGGTTGAGAGTTGAGGCCGAAAGAAAAGAGAGGGAGAGTAGAAAAAGCAATTCTGAGGGAGTAAAGAATAAGAGTGCAACTAAAAAGTGTAATAAAAATGAGCAGAGTGAAAAGAAAGAGGGGAGTGAAAAGCAAGATGACAATCGGCCTGGAGAGAAAAGAAGTAAGAGTGTGAGTTTGATTGCTAGTGCAAGTGAGGTTAGGCATGCTTTGAGTGCCAGTAGACCTATCTTTGTACTTCTGTACAAAGGGGCCTATTTGGCCACTGACGATATTAACCCATCTATTCCTAGTGTGTTTTCTGATTTGCTGCAGGAATATGGAGATGTGTTTCTAGCGGAGATGCCCAGTGGACTTCCACCAGTTAGGGGCATAGAGCATCAGATTGACTTCATTCTGGGAGCAGCTATACCCAACCGACCTGCCTACAGGACTAATCCCAACGAGGCAAAGGAGATTCAGAAGCAGGTTGAGGAGCTGCTGGAGAAGGGGTATGTGAGAGAAAGTCTAAGTCCCTGTTCAGTGCCTGTGATTTTAGTGCCAAAGAAGGATGGGACTTGGAGGATGTGTGTAGACTGTAGAGCCATCAACAAAATCACGGTAAAGTATCGTCATCCTATTCCTAGGTTAGATGATATGTTGGATGAATTGTATGGTTCTTGTTTGTTTACAAAGATTGATCTAAAATCCGGTTACTACCAGATAAGCATGAAAGTAGGGGATGAATGGAAAACTGCATTTAAGACTAAATATGGTCTGTATGAATGGCTTGTCATGCCTTTTGGTCTTACAAATGCACCTAGTACTTTTATGCGACTAATGAATCATGTGCTTCGTGATTACTTAGGTAAATTTGTTGTGGTTTTTTTGATGATATCTTGATTTACTCTAAGTGTCTGGATGATCACGTTATGCATGTGAGACTAGTTTTAGCAAAACTTAGGGAGGAGAAATTATTTGCCAACCTTAAGAAGTGTAGTTTCTGCATGGATAAGGTCAATTTTCTAGGTTTTGTTGTTTCTAGTCGTGGGGTTGAGGTTGATGAGGAGAAGGTTAGAGCCATTAAGGAGTGGCCTAGACCTAGGACTGCTAGTGAGGTGAGGAGCTTTCATGGACTTGCTGGTTTCTATAGAAGATTTATTAGAGACTTCAGCACTATAGCTGCACCTTTGAATGAGCTTGTGAAAAAGAATGTTGGATTTGCTTGGGGTGATGCACAAGAACAAGCTTTTAATGATTTGAAAGATAAATTGTGTAATGCACCATTGCTTGCTTTACCTGATTTTAACAAAACTTTTGAGATTGAATGTGATGCTAGTGGCATAGGGATTGGAGCTGTTTTGGTGCAGGATCACAGGCCACTAATGTACTTTAGTGAAAAGTTGAGTGGAGCAGCATTGAAGTATCCAACATATGACAAGGAGCTGTATGCCTTGGTGCGCTCATTGCAGACATGGCAACACTATCTTTGGCCTAAGGAATTCGTCATTCACACTAACCATGAGAGTCTGAAACATCTAAAGGGTCAAGATAAGTTGAATAGAAGGCATGCCAAGTGGGTGGAATTCATCGAGACATTTCCATATGTGATCAAGTACAAGCAGGGTAAGGAGAATACTGTGGCTGACGCGCTTTCAAGAAGGTTCACGTTACTTAACTCTCTTAGTACATCTTTGCTAGGTTATGAGTTGGTGAAGGATTTGTATCCACATGATATTGATTTTTCTGAGATTTTTGCTGCTTGTGTTGGTGGGACTGGACTGAATGATTATTTTGTGTCTGATGGATTCCTATTTAAGAAGAGTAAGTTGTGCATTCCTAGAGGATCTGTGAGGGAATTGCTTGTTAGGGAAGCACATGGAGGGGGCTTAATGGGGCATTTCGGGGTAGATAAGACCTATGTTATGCTAAATGAACACTTTTTCTGGCCTAGCATGAGACATGATGTGCATAAAGTTTGTCAACATTGCATTACATGTAGAGAAGCTAAATCTAAACTAAAACCACATGGATTATACACACCATTGCCTGTTCCTAATGAACCGTGGACTGCTGTGTCGATGGATTTTGTGCTTGGATTACCTAGAACTAGGAAAGGTAGTGACAACATTTTTGTTGTGGTTGATAGGTTTAGTAAGATGGCTCATTTCATTCCTTGTCATAAAACTGATGATGCTACATTCATTGCTGATTTGTTCATTAGAGAGGTAGTGCGTCTACATGGCATACCTAAGAGCATTGTTAGTGATAGGGATGTAAAATTCTTGAGTCATTTTTGGAGAGTGTTGTGGGGAAAGTTGGGAACCAAGCTGATGTTTTCGACTACTTGTCACCCACAGACTGATGGGCAAACTGAGGTGGTTAATAGGACTTTAATTCAGTTGTTGAGGGCAATCATAGATAAAAACATTAGGACTTGGGAAGATTGTCTACCATTTGTGGAGTTTGCATACAATAGGGCTGTTCATAGCACTACTCATTGTTCTCCATTTGAGATTGTATATGGTTTTAGTCCACTTACTCCTCTTGATTTATTGCCATTACCACCTAACAAGTTTGTGAGTTTTGATGCTGATTCAAAGGAAGATTTTGTGAGGAAGCTACATAAGCAGGTGAAGGATAGGATTGAGAAACAGAATGCCAAGGTAGCTTCAAGGGTGAACAAAGGCAGGAAACCCATGATTTTTCAACCGGGAGAGTGGGTTTGGGTGCATTTTCGCAAGGAGCGGTTTCCACTACAAAGGAAATCAAAGTTGAACCCCCGGGGAGATGGTCCTTTCAGATACTTGAGAGGATCAACGACAACGCCTACAGAGTGGACTTACCAGGTGAGTATAATGTTAGTGCCACTTTTAATGTTGTTGATCTTAGTCTGTTTGATGTAGGTGAATCTTTGGATTCGAGGACGAATCCTTTTGAGGAGAGGGGGAATGTTATGGAAGAGTCACCGATCCAAGCTCAAGAGCCAAGTCAAGAAGAAGATCAAGTGGCTAAGGATGAAGTTCAAGGGGTTTCAAGTACGATTAGCTTGCCTCAAGGACCAATCACGAGATCAAGAGCTAAGAAGCTACAACAAACATTGAATTCTCATTTGCAAGGCTTGGTGAAGATCACAGGTGAAGGACTTCAAGGGATTCAAAGCTTTGGGGCAAAAGAAGGCCAAAAGAACTTCAATTTGATGAAAATAGCATCGGGTGAAGATACACCGGCTCAAGGCTGCCAGCCTTGGAGCCGGCCTTGAAAACGCCGATGTTTCGGTGCATTTTCAAGGAAGGCCGTCGGCCTTGAAAAGTAGGCTGCTGGCCTAAATGGCCGGCCTTCTTTTTATGCGCACTTTTCACTTGTTTTGCGATTTCCATGTAATGTTTTAGGGTTTTCTCCTTTATATTCCGAACCTCCTCATTGTAAAACTTAGTTTTGAGATATTGAAAATACCAAAAAAAGCTTATTGCTTTGTTCTTTGTGTTCTTATTTGAATACATGCTCCTAGGAACAATCAAGGAAGATTGATCGACTTCTCTTGTGGATTGTTTCGAAAATTAGGGCTTTCCATAGATCTAATTCTTAGATCATTAACCTAAGTCAAACCTAAATTCTAATCTTCTTAGGGATTGATTTCCAAATTGGTGTCGTGGGTTTTCGTATTACTGCATTGGGGGTTCACACTAATCAAAAAGGGTTCTCAAGGCGTGATTGCGAAGGTTTTCGTATCACTATTCTTTATGAATATCAAATAATAAATTATTAATCAAATTCTAAAAAATTAGATTTGGGATTATAAATAAACAAATCAAAATGTAATTTGTTTATAAACATTAAAAGTTAGTCATTCATCCTACAAATTTATAGTCAAATATGAAGTTTACTAACTCATAATCTAAGGTCACTAAAGTCCGACTATTGGGTTTAGGGGTATGCGAGTTACCCTATTATATCATTTACTCTTTAATACCTTACTTAATCAGGTAGTTTTCATATGGGTATTGATGGTCATAAGGTAGGTTTCAAGTATAATTTTTTAGATCAGCTCCCATAGAGTAGGATACAAGAATAATATCTTAATATGTAGTACTCATCCTAAAATTTATACTCTAAGATATATAAGCTATAGGATACAATGTATCCATCCTATAAAAATTGTTAAATAATAATAATGAATGCGAAACAATATCATATTTTAAGTTCTAAGTTCTATTGAAAGGAAAAAAAATAAATATATAAATTATAATCCAAATCATCATCCATAAAAGCTTATAAAGAGTTTCCTATTTTAGTCTATTTATTTATTTTTTATTTTTACCTTCCTCTTATCTTATTTCTACATTTTTATTTTTTGCTTTTTTATTTAATTTTCCTCATCACTACCTTGCCATTATTGTTATATTGTCCATCATATATTATACTTGTAAACAAACTATAATAAATTTGGTGTTGTATATTTTAAGTAAATAGACTAAATTTTCTAATAGATTATAAGGTCTACAACAATAAAAGGTG
Source organism: Laguncularia racemosa (assembly GCA_037954665.1). Taxonomy (NCBI): domain Eukaryota; kingdom Viridiplantae; phylum Streptophyta; class Magnoliopsida; order Myrtales; family Combretaceae; genus Laguncularia; species Laguncularia racemosa. The sequence continues at coordinate 15,189 of JBBMOL010001193.1, forward strand.
TGCCATTTTTCATGGATGTATTATTTTGTCAATTTTGTTTTACAATATTACTTTTGTCTATAATGTTATATGAGGTAAAATATGTAACATCACTTTTCTAAACTCGTAGAGAGTGCATTCATGCAATTAAACTGAATAGGATGTAATAGAAACATTGACAGGTTAGGATGTTGAAAATATACCTCATAATTATAATATTATAAAATGTAGTAATTTAAGGTATTATAAGGTAGATTGTAATTTCAAAATTTGAGAACTTGCACATATAAATAGAGTATAGGTAAAGGTTTATATCCTAACCAGTTTATACTTGCTCGTCCTTTATTCGAGCCTAAGTGTTACAAAATATCTACCATTTCTCTCAACAATGGAAATATAGGGGTTTTTCTTTTTCTTTTTCCTTTTTGTTTCCTTCCTTTTTGTAAGCAGTAGAAATATAGGATAAGAAAATATCACCTTATATATATAAAAAAAAGAAATAAACAAATAAAGGATTGTAAAATATATACAATAAATTTTGTAATAAATTCAATTTTGAATTTCAATATTGTCTAATTAATTGGTTTTTGTACCCCACTCTTTTGAGGGCAATTCTATGGTGCAGTTACTATCAATAGCTTATTTTACATGAATGAGCATTATTTTTACTGTTATTTGAGGGTGATTTACTACAATAAAGGTTATTGACAGCTTTATGAAGGTTGTCGATAAATTCATTTTATCGTTGATAGACCTTATTTGTACTGTAATTTGATAGATTTTAGTATTGAAACTAACTGTTAACAGTGATAGTACTATAGAATTTTCTACTCTTTTAAGAATTTTAATGATAATCTTTAAGAAATTTTTATTATCAAAATTTATTATAATTATGATCAAGTTCCCATGTGAGCTCATGCAATTTCTTAAGCCACAATTTACTTATTTTATTTTATTTTTCCTTTTCTCAAAAGATAATCTTATCATTTATATAAATGTTCATGGAGGAAAATACACGCACGAAATAAAACCCCAGACCCCAGAAACATTCCCAAATAGCAAAAAAATGAACTAAAAGGGATGGGAGTTTCCATTTTCAATCACAACATATATACTTATTCTTGGAAAAAAAAAAAGGTGGGCCAAACATTGATATTTACTCCGTTTGTGATTAATGGCTTTTAATTACTTAACCCAAAAGTACATACAAAGTAGATGGACTGAATCATTATCGAATAGCAAAATAAGCCGAAAGGGATGAGAGTTTTTCAATCCAAATATATGTACTTATTCTCATTTGACTAATGAGTTTTTTTAAACACAAAGTTCACAATCAAATACCACAAGGAAATATATTGAATAAAATAAATTAAATAAAAACATAAAATAAAATAAAGGTATCATAAATAAACATATTAATAACACGTCAAATATGAAATATAACAAATGAAAGTACTGATAAAGTATATAAAATAAAAAGAAAAACATATTGAGAATTAATTAACTTTCCATAAAAATAGAAAAATAAACATAGAAGGGCATCTCTTACTGTAAATTGACCTTCATCCTCTCCTTTTGTATCACACCAATATGTTTCTCTTGCTCAATAGGGAGAGGGAGAAGAAAGTATCCATAAACAGGCTAGTGTTTTACTCGTTAACTTCTTTTCATGAATAATGAGATTATGAAAATAGGATTTTGTAAAGGATATTGGATTAAAAAAATTGGGGTAACATGACATAGAATAAATGGTTTGTGAACAAGTAAAAGGAATTTGTAAATTATGAAGATCAATTCTTAAAACAATTAGGGATAACAAGTTAATTGAAATCAAAACCTTAAGAATTGCTAACATAAAATTAGTGATATTGTGAAAGAATGGTTTATAAATTGATGAAACCAAACAAACATGATAAGCAAGATGAAAACAATAGGGTGAAAGAAAAACATGAAAACAAGAACAAAATAAATTATAATTGCTTAATTTCATGTTAACCAACACAAGGAATTAGAGAACAATTTTTCTAGAAAACAAATAAGAGTAGCTATATTGTTGCTTACTATATGTGCTTGTAGGATTAGAAACCAATTCAATAATAACTATTTAGCTATTAAATTGTTGTGTTACTTATGCTTAGCTAGCTAAAATCTTGGGGTGACAATCCCAAACTTAATTTTGTGGTCTTAGGTGGGACAATTTCCCGTGATGATGCAATGATTAGGTGTTTAGACCATATTTATAGCTAGATGGGTAGTTGATATGAGAGAATTTTGGTTGGTCTAGGTCAATGAATGAGGAGGATGTTGTAATAGGGCAAGCTAGTGGTATTAGATGCCAGTTCAAATGTTATATAAAGATTGCATTACTGATGATATTGTATGAGCGATAATCTTAAGATGGGACTATTTTGCATCATTGTTGTTGTAGACACATATTGTTCCCCCACATAGCTAGTACAATGGGGAGTTATGACTACTCTAAATCTTGGAGCACTAGAATTATGCTACGTGATTATGTTTGTTATTACATTAGGTTTAGGTACATATGTGCTACTTACAATGTCATGCTCACATGTGTTTGATTTAGTATAGTTATTCATTAGACGTTTTCTCTCCTCATTTGGAGAAATTGTTTTTTAGGTAATCAAGTATAGATTTGAAAGTAGGGAGAGTGCAAGAGATGACACTTACATGTTCCTATCTAGATAGGAATATGAGACAGATTAGTTGTATCCTTCGCGTATGAGGAGTGAAAAACATAATATTCCATGGAGTAGCTTCTTAAATGGAATGGGAGAAAAATGTTTGCAAGTAACAAATGGATGAATTCAAGACAATGTATATATATTTCGATGCTTGAAGCAATAACTACCTCTTTTGTTCTCTAATACATGACAATTACAAACAAGATATAACATACTAGCAAAATGAAATAGTAGGAGAGTGTATCTTCTTGTCTTACTCCTTAGTAAGTCAAACTTTCCTAACTCTTCCATGAATTATGATATTATAGACTGCAAAGATCACACATAGACATAACATCACTCTTTGTATTTACTTAGAGTAGAATCCTATTTTCTCCTTAACCTCTTTCAAAAAATTCCATTCATGTTATCATATACTTTAATCATATCAATTTTTAACTAATGTAATCATCATGATATTATTTCTCATAAGATGGCTTGATAAAAGTAGTTTGATATGGTGAGAGAGATAATGGAATCAAGAAAAGTTAAATCTATTGAGAAGAGTTTCAAAATGACTTAAAACAATAATTACATAAGCCAATGAAACTAACTTGGCTAATGATTTGAGAGAGTCAGACTTTCAAAATTCAAAATAATAATAATAATAATAATTCTCATTGAATTTAGAAGGGATTATTCTTATTTAGACAAAATGATCAGTGTTACTATGTCATGTAGTCTACTATATACTCACACATCAATATAAGTATATTAAGGTTAACATTAACAAATATTTAACATTTGTAATCTCACATTAATAATGCTCCTTCTTTAATATACAATAAATCTAAAAGTTTATTACAAAAGAGGAGTTAAATAGATATAACTAAATTATTACAACATAAGTGAAATTCTTCCTTTCCATGTACCAACAATGTAATTGATCCCATACTCTGAGGTCATTATCATTACATGTGAAGTTGTCATGTAGCCAAAACATTTTCCCTTGGAAAGAGTGAGCAAAATGCCCAACATATAGTCTAATGTGAATGGATTCCAAGGTTAGAATCGATATGATAATTGTCAAGAATTGTGGTTAAGTAACTTAGGGTTTTGATCGGTTTCAATACTAAAAGATAGTGTTTTTAGGGAGTTCTATATAATCAATAAATAAATGAGAGAGATTTTTTTAGTTTTTATGTTTATATAATGAATTGAAACTAAAAAGATATGAACAATACAATAGTTAGATAGAATTGAATTAGAAGCTCGATTAATTTAAAGAATGACATGACTAATGCTTTGATGAATAATCTAACAAATTTACAAAATTATTTATATGATTCATAATAATAAAAAAATCAAAAGTTTTCCATAATAAAGGTTCAATTAATAAGTACAAGTTTAGAGAAGAACTCTCAAATGGCATCTAGTTTCAAATGTTTGAATAGTTTGCATGAAATTTCAACTAAAAGACTATTTATAGAATCAAAACCTTAGATGATAAAATGACTAAAAATGACAAACCATAGAGAAATAATATAAAAATATCAAACTTAAAATAACAAGAGGACCTAGAATTGGAAAAAATCTAAATAATGTATCATAAAATGACATAAAATAACATTAAATATTAAAATAAGAACAACTTGATGAAAAGGTTGGTTAACCTTACCCTAGCAGATGGCCAATTTACCCAGATTGGTATGGGGCTAGTCAATTGTGGGCTTGTTAACTATAGTTTGGTCTAGGCCAGTTAGCTTTAGCTAGTCAAGGTTAGTTAACTTGACTTACTCTTGATTTGTGTGTATTCTTTCTTAAGTTTGTCTTGTATTGGTCCATCTCAATTACAATTATGTCAACCTAGGACTCAATTCTCATCATCATTGTGGGGCTAGTAAAGATTTTCCCTCAAATCTAGTTTCTATTGTAGCTAAGAACCTAAATTTAAAACTTGACTAGCAAAAAGACCTTTCTTTCTTTAGCTTCTACTTATCCCATGCTATATGGTCTTACTTGATTTTTGCAAGATTCATAGCACTATTTGTTGATCATCCTTCACAAAAGTATAAGTATTATGGAAATTGCCATATATCACCATCCTATCAAAATGTTATGGCTGTCTTAAAAGCACATGGGATATGGTACCTATACTCTATTGCTATCATGTACTAAACCCTTCTCTCCAAACCACTACAAGTTGTATTAGATGTAGTTTAGTGTTCAATCCTAGAGAATGAACAAGAGTAAATGAATATGTTAGTCCAACTACCTCCGTCAATAATGACTAAATTAACTTTTCCTTACACCAAACACTAAATATGATAAAGTTTATCTCTTTGTTCATCCACTGACCTAAACTGTACAACAAGAATTCTTGTAATCACCAAACAAAGCATTGAACCCCCATCAACATTAGCACCATGTTATTCAATAGTGTATGTGTTCATCTTAGCCTCCACATCAACTATCTCCTAATTGGTGTCTTCTTCACTGTCAACTTTAAATTTACAAATGTCCCCTTTAATGATCATAGCATGCCTATTTGGACATTTTCCAGCTAACTAACTAAAACCTATACATTGAAAACATTTAATTTCTCTCATCTCAATCCTAGATTACCATTATTCTATTTCCTGCATGTGATATGTATGAAGAGTTTTAGATTATTACTATACCCCTTTTCATAGCTCTTGATGAAGTCTTTCTTTTTATACTCTACATCCCTGTGTTTCTGTTTACCTTTAGGAGTTTCCTTATTATGTTCACCACCTATTTAGATAAAGATCTCTAACCTCTAAGTTTACATCTCTGTCTTTACCTTTCCACCCCTAAGGCTAACTCGACTTCATAAGTCTATAGTTCCACCACTTATATAATCTCAAATTTCAACATTGTAGTGTACCTAGCAATAGTTTGTTCAACTGGTTCATTTACTTCACATTGAGTAAGAAGGGTTTCATACTCCTTATGTATAATCTCTAACACCTATCCCCCTTGCCTCAATGATTGTAGCCTAAAAAATAGCTCTTGTTGACAGTACTAGAGTACAAACTTCTTCTTTGGAAATCTTTTCATCATTATCAAGGTGGTAACTTTTGCTTCTCCCTCTTTTATCCATCGTAACTTTAGATTTTTCAACTATATAACTACGTATCCAATGAATTTTAAAGTAGCCAATCTGATCTTGGTACACCCATTGTACTCATAACACTTTAAAAGTCTCCCCACTTGATGCTCCTAGTTTAAGTAATCATTAGGTGAGCCTCACCCATCAAACTTTTGAATTTTCAACTTCACGATCTTTAACCCTCTATTATGATGATTTCTCTCAACAACATGTCCTTTCCTAAAATCATCGCTTCTTCCCTCAATTAAATCATTAACCTTTTTACAATTATCTTTACCTTCATGATGTCTCACACCTACACCCTACCCATCATCTCTATGCAGCCTTTGTCTAATGTTCTCATTCAATGCAATCATTTAAGTGTTCATCATATTTTGCATCATGTTTTGCCTCTTAATTGTTTACATATTCAAGAACCCTTGAAACATCTCAATGAGATAATCATATGTTGTTCAAAAAAACCTCAACCACATACCACCATTACCTTGATTCACAACCTACAACCATCATACACGTTTTCTCCATATTTAAATTAACAAGTTTTAATTAGTTCTCATAGGTGATTCTCCAAACCCACACATCTCACCCTTCCTATATATGTCACACAATCACAAACCCTAATTTGCAATCACTACCACACAAACAATCATACATAACCACAAACACAATCTTAATGCACAACCATTGTTAATCCACAAAAGGATCTAAACCCTAAATTTAACATAACTTGCCAACCATAGCTCTAGGTTTTAAAGAATAAGAACAACTACTTACCTTAAATTCATTGCAACTTCTGTTTTGATACCAATATGATGTGGACGGATTTCAAGTTAGAATCAATCCAATCATTGTCAAGAATCGTCATTAAATAACTTATGATTTTTTTTTATAGTTTCAATATTGAAAATAGTGTTTTTAAGGTTTTCTATATAATAAAGAAATAAAAGAGAAATATTTTTTTGGTTTTCATGTTCATGTAATAAATTGAAATTTACAAGGTATGAACAATTTAACAATCAAATATGACTAACCAATCTTAGAATTCAACTAGGAGCTAGATTAATCTAAAGAATGATATGGCTCGTGATTCAAGGAATAACTTAAAAGAAATTTATAAGATTACTAATATGACTTATAACAACAAAAATTGATAATTCACCACAATCTAGGTTTTATTGATAAAAACAATTTTGCATAATAATCCTCAAATAGCATTTAATTTCAAAGGTCTCAATAATTTGCATAAAATTACATTTGAAAACCCATTTATAGGCCTAAAACCCTAGATGACAAAATGACTAAAAATGACAGACTATAAAGGAAATAATATAAGAATATTATACTCTTAAAATAACTAAACGACTCAAAATAAGAAAAACACCTAAATTAAATATTAACAAAATGGTAGAAAATACAATAGAATATTAAAATAAGAGCAACTAGACTAAAAGGATGGTCAGCTTTACCTTTAGGAGGACAGGTCAACCTAAACTGATTGGGGGTCAATCGGTTTGTAGGTTAACTACCTAAGGTTCTATCTAGTTTTGTTGGCTTTAACTAATCATGGTGGGTTGGCTTAAATTGTTCCTAACTCTTCCACAAGCTTTCTTGAGTCCATTTCATCTTCATCTACCTCAGTTACAGCCCTTGCCTTCAATATGTTGTCTTAGAACTAGATCCTCATCATAGTTACATAAGCACATACATATGAACAAGCAGATGCAAATCACAAATTATTATCTTATATATTAGTCATTTAAGTATTACAGTTTAAAGTTATTCATGACTAGTCCCAAACTTGGAGTAATTCAAGATTCCTAAACGATTTGTACCTACTGAAACCATAACCAATACAAAAAGTTGCATCATCCTCAAGGTGATGTCGGCTAGCCATCCAATTATTAGTCCACTCACAAATGTTCATATAAGTGTCCTGTTTCACATGTACAACTCACTTGCAACTTTGTCCCAATACATTAACCTAGTACACCACTTTACCTAGGTTAACAACCCATTGATATAAAAGTTAATGCCTAATTAAATAGATTATTTTGCTACAATGCTACATGATGACCAAATGAATCATATGATCATTGGGTGACTTGTCCTAAATCACTAGCATCTACCTATATTTCTTTGGACCTTTCCTAAACACAAGAAACATACAATTTATCAAGTTCAACTTTTCATTAGATTGATTTATATACTATCATAGCAAGCATACTCAATAAACGATAACCATGTACCTAAAAATCAAATTCCTAAAGCTACTAAAACATAAACTTCACATCTTAATATAAAGTATAACATAAATGTCATGGTTCATACTTAATGATTCTAAAATCTCAACCAAAATCTATGGTCACTGATTTATAGGTATGGTTTAGGACTTAAGGAAATGGTTACTTATCTTCTATTTTATAATATGGTATTAAGCTTGATACAAAAGATTGATTATTGTCTGGTATATAGATCACTAGCTAAACCTTATAATTTAATTAATTATTCACAACTATATATCCATTACTAACTTACTGCTCAAGGATTACTAACATATTTATTTTTTATAACTAGTTTTTCAATACAAACCAACTTTCTACTAAAACAAACTATTGATTTAGAATATTAATTATTTAATTGCATTACCTATTATATAACATCTTATACTTACGACATTAAACAAGTTTTTTTTTTTTTTCAATTGATGGCCAACCCCTAAAAGAAGTTAGGGGGTAGGTTAAGTGCCTAGCCCACAAGCCTACAAGGCTTGTTGCAACCTTTTACTTTGGTTAGTTAACTAGCAACTATTTCTTCTTAAAAAAATTCCAATATCTAAATAAAGTCTTACTCCTATTCTTTATGGATCAAAACGATTCAAATTGCGACCCCCCCCCCCCCCCCCCCCCTCGGGCCCTTTTTTTTTTTTTTCCAAAACACCACTTCATTTGAAAAGTCCCCTCATCAAATATCAACACTTTTCTTCTGCTACAACTCATTACTAAAACCAAAAGAAAATCCTTGTTTTGAAAACGTTTACAACAACTTTTAATATTCCATAAAATCAACATTTCCAACATCTTATGAATTTTGAACTTCTTTAATATATGTTGTAATGACACCTATTTGATTTTTTTAGTCCATTACAAGAATAATATACCTCATTTACAATTAACAACATGAAATCCAATAATAACCCAAACCTTAAATCATTTAAACCATTAGATCTCAACAATCAATCCTTCTTCTTTTCCATAGATCAACAATTTTACTATCTCTAGCCTATAATTAAATTAACATAGAGATTTAAACTTGAATAGAAATTCAATTGCACCTTCTAATTGAATCGCAATTGTGATAATGAATATGGTGCCACAAATGTTAGCCACATGACAAACTCTAAATTGATTCCTTATGATAACTATAGAATTAGAACCTTAAATAAATAAAAAGAATCAATTTGATGTTTTAGATCCTTACCTATGATGAATTTCAAAATCAAAGTCTTCTTCTTCTTAGGGTTAGTCACCACAACCAAGCAAACATTTCTTACTTGAACAATAAATCACATGTTAATTTGTAATCCTTCATGATTAAACTCAATAAAAATAAATAAATTCTTATCTTTTCTATAGATCTCTAAAGTTAATGACAAAAAATACCTTGCAACAACCACAAATTTTACTAAACCACCAACAACATGAGCCTTAATATCTATTTAGCACAAAAGTAGGGAAGAAAAAAGGGAATTGGAAGTAGAGAAATTCTCCTACCTTAAGCATGTCACAACAAAACCAGGGGGAGCTCTCATCTCTTATATTTCTTTTACAAATATGGCTTTGTCTTTTAGATTATTTGTCGAGGCATTTTAACTAAAATGATTGGTGATCCTTATACATACTAGTTTAAGAGATAGAAAAATCTGATAAATCTTCTTCTAATTCCGACTTGATTTTTCAATCTTCATCTAAATCTTAGATCTCCACAATTTGATTAAGAATATTAGATAACTTAGTTGATAGTTTCTCAATTCTCTTGTTGTTACTCCTTACATTTTCTTTCCTTTGAGATGCTAAAGCATTTTGTATATGTCCTCTCTCTCTCTCTCTCTCTTCTTCTTCTTCATTTTCTTCTTCTTTTAAAACAAGTTTAATTATATTTTCAGCTTACTTAGAAGTTTAATGCTTGCTAAGTAAAATTTCTACATCCTTCAAAGTCTAACCACTGTTGTTCAAAATGAAATGGTTTACTTCTTTCTTTCCTTTCTTCTTGAATTGTATAAGTAATGGGAAATTGTCAAAAATTTATGTAGAGAGATTAGTAATCCAAGATAAGGGCTTTACTTATAACCATTGTGAGTTGATGATTCCTTGACCGAAAAATTCTTTCACACTCTTCTTTGCATGTCTTCCTCAATACCATGCAAAGGTTTGGCCTTGTGTTCAACATCTATAACTTTTATGTTGATAGTAGTTCCTAGAAAGCACAACCATGTCTCATGCCCTCTTGTGACCACCATTTTTTTTTTTTAGATCTTTTAAGAATCACATTCATATCTCCTTCGTAGTTTGCTCTAAATTATGTATGCTATTTCAAAAAAGAAATTCTTTCTTTAAATTGTCAAGGAGCATAAACCCAAGATATTATAAGAGAACATTGCTTCATTTCGTTTGTATCCGATCTATATCTATTTAAAATTTGGTATTTAGAAAATCACTTGATATGTATATTATTTGTTTCTATTTCAAACTTGATGTTTCAATTAATTATTTGTGAAAATTCATATACATCTACGGGAAAAAGATTTAAGAAATATATTTTATTTATTGAGAAAAAAAATTCTAATTGCTTTATTTAAAAAAAAAAACTAAATAAACTAAAAGCTATATAAGTCTAACTTTGTGAAGACTAGTTAGGTAGTTAATTTTAAGTAAATTACAAATGTACTCTCTCATATTTGCTTCATGTGTGCTTAACCCTATCGTTTTTCAAATTGAGAGTTTAGATCTCAAAATCTTTGATAAATTTGTTTTTAGATCTTATTTTGCTATTTTGTCGTTGGATGAATTAATTAAAAAGTACTAAAATTAAAAAATGTATGAAATCAAGGGCAAAATACTCATGTAGAAGTTTAAATATACCTTCTTTTTTTTTTTTTATAAAGATTTGATATCTCAATGCTTCATTTCAAAAAAGGATACGTGTGTAGTCATGGAAATGAATCATCTTAATTTTCACCCTCTCAATTTTCCTCTATTAACAAAATAATAGTTGAGATTGTTAGAAATTTGAACAATCTGATGATATCATCAACTTCTTTATAATTTAAATCATTGATTTTACATGATAGCATTATAAGGAGATAAATTAAGAGAAATTGGAAGATAGTAAATTGAGATTATTCAAATCCGTGTAGTCATACTTCTATCTTTTTGATATCTTATATTGGCAAAAAGAAAGGGGGAAAGGGGACAAACCAAAACATGATATATCAATGATATTATAGTTGGAATGTGAAACACTTAGATTAACATATTGGCGAATGGTCAAGTACTCCATGAAGCAATAGCTAATGCACATATGGTAGAGGCAAGTGCAATTGTAGATACATGGTTATGAATATATATATATATATATATATATATATATATTGAATAATTAATATAATATAAGACTGAGGTTAATTAGATAAATAGATAGAGGCAATTAGGTCTTTTCCTAGCTAATGTATAAAGGACTTACTAACCTAAGGTTTCTCTCTTTTCCCTCATTTGTGCACTTGTAAACAAAAACCTAAGATAGAGAACTTTACAAAGACCTATGGGTGACCTAAAGGAAAACAATAAGACAAGTTCAAATATATTAGGTAAGGGTTGTCATTATCAAGGTTATTTATGTTGGTGATAAACTAGTGAATTTACAAAACTAACTTCTTAACTCATTGTTAGGGTACAAAATGAGACAAGAAAGGGCACGGAAGTTAAATGAATTGGGAGTTCCAATCACAATCCAAACCAAGTAAGTATACAAAACCCAATTATGCATTAGGATTAGTAAATACTTTGATTAATTAGGCTTAGAATCATATAATTTAGGCTTAGGAACAAAAACTGGAGAAAAGGGAATAAGGGCTTGTAATGAACAACATGTACATAGTTAAATACATGCCCATGTACCTACCTGTGTAAAATCACAATTGTGTACAATAGGGTACATGGACGAAGGACACACCCATGTACTTGGTTGTATCAAAATTACAAAATCTAAAGAAAGGTACATGGCTAGATACATAATTGTGTACCTAAGCACGCTAAAATGGCAATTTTACATAGAAAGGTACACGAGTAGATACACAATCGTGTACTTAGGAGTGTTGAAATGACAAAATTACACAAAAAGATACACAGCCACTAGCACGATCGTGCTCTAACCTATGTTCCTCCGCACGACCTCTCGCATAACCTAGGAACACTTCCTATTCGATTCTAAATTATGAATTAAGTATAACCATACAACAGGGAAGGGAATTATACAATTGGAATATACCTAATCAATTAGTAAACCTAGATTATTTGAAGAATAGAACTAAGTGTAATTCTTTATAATTGAATAGGTTTGGATCCTTTTCCTAGAGACGTAAGAGACTATAGTAGAAACACTATTCCAGGTATGTGTTTACCTTGTTTTGCTATTTGTGATTGTTAGAGTAGTTGCTTAATGAAGTTAATTGAATATTGAAGTTAATTGTATTGTTGCTTGTGCTTAACTTGGCCTAGAAGCGTGCAGTGGCAGATCCTTAGGAAGTACCTCAATGATCGATATAGCGTATTGTCCCTAGTGGAAATGTGTATCGAAATGAATTTGAGATAAATTAAGGTTAGATGGGGCTTGCAATAGCAATTCTCATTTAGGGTTATATATATGTAATACTGTATGTAAATCGAGATCATGAGTATCTCTATGTTGTATGTTGATTAATGAAGGTAGATAACCTGATGAATTGATATGTTGTATACTACTATTGCATTTATGCATGTGATATTGCTACTATGTAGCACGTGTGTGTTTATGTGGTACTCACGTATTAGGTTTACGCTCATCCCATTTTATTTTTCTATTACAGCCAAAAACGATGAACACATCGACTATAATGAGAACAGGAATTTGATGGGACATTATTCGGATGAATATGAGAGAATATTATTATCATGTTGTGGTAGGAAATTAAGGAAGAACTTTAAGTTTTTGAATTGAGAATATGGAAATAGTTACTAGATTCTTAGTTATGTCAATTATTATATGAAGATAGATGTTTACTTTGGATTTTAATTTGGAATTATTTGTATTGTTTTAAATAATAAAGATTGGAATGACTTACTTGAGAGTCATTTGTTTGTTTTATTGAGTTTATATTGGCATAAATATTAGTGGAGATGAACTAGTTTAAATTTGCATAGAGATTTAGAGTCTTAGTGCACTACTATGTAGTAGGGACACATGACAAACTGTGATGTCTTAGGTTCTAGGACATTACAACAGTGGTATTTGCAATTTAAGTGGGCAACTGATATGCGCTGGAGTAAAGTTTTGAGCCAGATGCTTCAACTGTTTTTTACAGCTTAATAAAGAACTCTTTTGAGGTTTCTTAGAAGTCTTTTTTGCTAATCAGACAACCTTTCTCCTATGTTGCTTTTTCTCTGATTAGTTGAAATTCAAATAAAGTAGTGGACTCGATTACATGTGTTGCTAGGAAGGGATGTGTCCGGTTGGTTAGGTCGATAGACCCCATATCCACTTTTCGACTTGCTAGTTGCTGATTCTGTGGTGCCTTCGTACATGATGATGTTTTTGCCCATCTTTGTGGGCACAATTACTTGATGTTTTTATCTGTTGGGGGGAAAAAAAGAAAAATCTTTAAGACCTTCCTAATTCTTTTAGCCTTATTAACTCTCTGCATAACAACCTTGATTACATAATGGATAAAATAGTCTTCCCCTAATTTCCTGGATGACTTGTGGCAAGATGGCAAAAGTAAACCTTCTACGTTTTTCAGCTAACTTCAAAATGACAGATGCTTATGTTTTACAACTTATAAATGGATAAGAAGCAGATCTCCCTCTTTTCTTCTCCCTCTAACTCTTGCCTATTGTTGAACTACGAACACCCCGGCCAACCACATCTTCAACAAAGTGGACATCGACATAGTTTACAGTCACTATGAGCGCCCTATTAGCACTCCTCTAGGTCATGAGGACATGGTATTGCTCACCATTAGATGTCTTGAAAGTGCCCTCATGGCAAGCCTCCTAGAGATTTCACAAGCATAGTAGCCTAATTTCATACGACTTGCAATCGCCCCTATAACGTTTGTCTTCATGGTTTCTAAACATCAAGTGGTGCCATTTTTCACGAGCTGAATTCAATCATGTGGCTATTGAAGAACTTATTTAGATCTAAGATACAGTTTATAACTCTTTAAACAATTGTTTCAGAACTCATATGGAATTATAGTTGTTATATAAATTACGATCCTTTAAAAACTATCAATGTTAAAGAAGGATCTCAAAATTTCAAAATACGATATTTATATCTTTTAAAAAATATTGATATTAGAATTTCGTCTTTCCAATGTAAAACCAAATTGAGACCGACTCATCATCCAATTTGAGCATATTCTTCAACATAATCAATATTTCATTAGTCAATTGCATCTATGTTGGGCAGTAGTTGACTTTAAGAAAGGTATTATAATTGCTACTAATATATATATATTGACTTGATATAGAATTCAAGGAAAAAATTTCCAATATTAACATATTTCAAGGACAATAAATACGATTTTTACAGATTTAGCATCTTTTGTAATTTTGTAGTTTTTGCAGTGTGATTATAATTTACCTTATGAAGTATTAAATGGGTCTATGATGATTAACATTGTTTATGGCAGCTTTTAAATAAAGTGAAAATAGAGAGAAATCAATAGAGAATTTAAAAAATGAAAAGAAAACAAGGGAAATATAATTTTTTACTTTTATTTGGATATGAAGATTATAGATAGAAGGAAATGGGTTGAAATACTTCTGTTTCTCATATTTAGTTAATATAAGAGAAACAAAAGGAAGAACAACAAATAAGTAATATTTGTATAAATCACCCTTCAAACCATATAATAACATTTTATTTTTCATATTCTTGCAATATTTTAAAATTTCCATCAATTTTCTTTTATTTCTCTTCAAATTTGGAGAGAAAAAAAATAGTAATCTTAAAGTGGAAACAATTTTGCTCGGTTGCATCCATTTTTGTTCCTCATTAAAATAACCAAACATATATAATCTTCATCCATTTCCAAGATTTTCTTGAATTTCTGCAGTTTTCATACATCCACATCCAAACATAATACAAGATCATAGGTCTAACCCAAAGCATGATGTAGGAATAGAATCGTAGTATTTATGCTGTTGGGTCCCATTTAGGAGAGGAATAGAATAAGGACTCTTGTGGGAAATCAATGTGTATCGGACCTACCCAAAGCGCCGATGTTCTCGACACTGGGGCCATAGTGGAGTAGCAAAAGAGCCATGGAAGAGCGCACAGAAGTCAACTGTTTCAGCTTTCAGCCATCCATTTTACTTACATTTTCCAAGGAACATGACTACCAGATTTTGGATCTTGAAGCAATACTACATTTGATTGCTACCTCATGGTCGAACTTTTGACACAGAACCGGACACTGAAAATAAGGGAATGAATTCTTCAAATCTTTGACGATTACCCAGGCCAAATTTAGGTGCAAAAAGTCTACTACTTCACTGTAGTTTTTGGGGAATTCATCACTGAATGTCGGTTTATATTATTAACTTATGGGATAGAAAACCTAAGCATAATCTAACATATAATATGAAAAGGAATACACAGGAAGAGTCTACTCAGTAGTTAAGACATTAACCAAAGTTAATTAAATGATTTATAGGTTCAATAAGAGAGAAATCTTTTTTTTTTTTAAATTGTGAATCTCATAGATGAGCGTGAATCCATTATCTTTGATTTGTTTGAACATTTATCACAAAGGGAAAAAGAAAAAGAAAAAAACATGGATGTGGGGGGACTTCCTGGGTTTGGACATTAGATTTAAGTGCCTCAAATGTTCTAATAAGAGCATTACATACTGTAATTTATAAGAATTAATAGATTATTTGCTTGAACCACTTAGTAAAATGATGATATTTATTTTAATTATTTGAAAATTTAATTTTTTATTTTAATTACTTAATATAATATTAATTTTTAATTTTAATTATTTAAATATTTAATCTTTTATTTAAACATAACCCAAATGTTAATTTCTTTACATGTAATTTTTTCAAAAAAATTGTAACAAGGCACCGAAGTTTGTGTGAATTTGAATCATAGGACTGAATCTTCCACCATATCTGTCGGAAAATGTATTTTATATATCTTTATATTGTTCATTTCTTTGTGGGGGAGGGTACGTTGTCCTATAACTACGATGGAGATTCTTAATTTTCTTTTGCGTTGATACATGAGGGCATACGTTATTTATTCTCAGAGGCTATCTTTAAGATACGTATCCAAAGACTAAAGAGAAATATGAATAATAGCTAATTATAAAGTTCAATGTTTTGATTAATTTTTTTATTATTATTAAAAAGGGTATTTTAAATATTAGAACAATCACAATTAACCAATTTTAGAATGCCACTCACGGGAAGGATATCAAATCCTGATAACTAGATAAAACTAGCACTTGGTATTGATTATTCAAAATATGCATTCGTGGATTTTATGGATATTTGCGCCATTTGAGGACTAGATTGGTTGGCATTGTTTAAGTGTCTTTTAATCTTGTTTTGCATGTGCTTAATCTTGGATTTAGGCACATCATCTTTTGGTATCAGAGCTACAGGTTTAAGAAGAGGGATTGTTGCAATTGGGATTTTGAAAGTTAGTTTTGTTATCTTTATCTTGCCATGAGTTGCTTAAGGTTTAAGATGAGGGATTGTTGCAATTGAGTTTTCGGAAATTGATTGTTTTAATTTCATCTTGCCGTGAGTTACTTGAAGGTTGATGAGAAGGGTTTTGTTGATTGAAGTTTGAGAATTGAAGTTTTTGTTATACCATTGTTAACCGAATTGTAGGAGAGTGGAAAATTAGGAACAATTGAATGTATTTTTTTTGTTGTTGTCACCTTGATATTTACGTGATTGATCTTTGTTGAAGAGGATAAATGAAGCTTCTGATTTGAAAAGAAAAGTTTGGTTATTGTCTTCATCCTTGCCGTGTGTTGTTTACGTGAGGAAGGAAGAGGAAAGTTAGTGCAATTTCGGAAGTGCAATTGTGAAGGAAGAGAATTGTGTTTTTTTTTACATTGTTGAATTCGGAATTTGGGGAGGATATTTGCAATTTCCAGATTTGATTAGTGTGTAAGAAAGGAAGTTATTTGATTTCAAAACAAGCATTAAGAGTGAAGGAGTTAATTGTGTTTGTTTGAATTTGAAAATTTGCATCTTACCAAATGTGGAGGGGTTGCAATTAGTGAAGTGTTTGATTTTCAAATTTAATTTGCTGCCTTCTTATGTAAATTGTGGTTGATGACTTGTGTAGAAGTGGAGAAGTGCACCGTGGGTGTGTAGGTGTTTGTGTGGTGTTATTTTGTGCAAATTGGAAGTGGAAGTATACAATTTCCAGATTTGAGTTTGCGTGGAAGAAGAGGAAATAATTTGAATTGAAACACATCCATTTACTTCAAGTAGTTAAAGAGTGGTATTGATTATATTTCATTTGAATTTGAAATTGATTCTTACCATTTGTGGCAAAGTTGCATTAAGGAGTGTCAAATTTGAATTTGTTGCCGTGTATGTGTGTAAATTACGGTGGAAGTGGGAGTGTATTGTTGTTGTTTCCATTTCTTGTTGTTGTCGCCATTTAAAGAAGCATTTTAGTTAGTTTTTGTTGTTGTTACCGTGGAAGTGAAGGGTTGCAACATATTATTGTTGCGTGAATTTAATGTGTTGTGTGTGTAGTGTGCAAGTGGCGGAGTGAGTTGGTTTTGGCGTGAATTTGTTTTGTGAAGTAAGTGTGCTACAATTACTAGACATTACATTAGTACATCAAATAGATTGCATCCACAAAAATGTCTATTAATAGCGTGAATGGAGGAAGGAGTGATGTAGCATATAGTCGAGTTGGTGGAGGTCAGGGTCCTAATGTTGCAGGTGGGAGGACCTTAGATGAACAACTTCGGGACCTTAGCAAATTTGTTGCTAAATTAGCAATAAGGATTGGTAGGATGACATTGCCACCACCACCAGTGGTACACTTTCAGGTGCCACCTAGAGTACAGGGAGATTATCACGCTCTTAGAGAAGATAGAGATGATAATTTTGGGCTTAAACCATTCCCAGAAATGGAATTTAGACCACCTAGAGGCTCAGAGTGTGCAGAGCTACAGATGCTTTCACTTGAAGATAAGGGTTCCACAGATGAAAGATGTCAAACACCACTGTGCCAACCTTCAGAGGTTTCTGAAGGTAATGATCAGTTGGACCAATTGTTAAAAGACTCTAGGGATCAGCATAATAGGGATGAGTCAAAGGAAACAAACTCGTTGGAAAGTGTTGAGATAGAGGAAACATCAGTCGATAATGAGTCCTTGTTTTTGTTACAGGAGAGATACATCCTAGAGATGGAGGAAAGAAAACAATCATCTACTATAGTATTTCAGATATTGGGATTCTGTAGAGATACTCCTTCAGATGGATTACTTTTGGGAAACAGAGTCTCTGCTGCATTTGAACTGCAAGATTTGAGGTCAAATCTTTTTGAGGTCCAAGGAGATGATGGGAATCAAAATCCGACAAGACCTATCATTAGGACAAAAATTGAAGGATTTCAAATCTTGGCAATGAGGGCCCATTTCAAGCAGATCAACCTCGGAATAAATTATTATCTAACCTCTTTTATCTTATTCATGAATTGTATATTCCAACAGGTATGCTTATTTGGTTTCACAAGGCGATAGATAAACTCACTAAGACTCAGCTTGTGGGTTATCTATGGACCGACCTGAACCGGCGATGAGTTGAACCGACGGATTCCATCATGAAGCTAGCATGCCGAAGATTATTTTCTTTACTTGTAATTTATGTTTGAACCATTTATTTTGTAAGCTTTATGGGACATTTTATTTGGTTGTATTTTACCTTTAGGACCGGCCACCCTATAGTGGCATAGTTGTGATTTTTTAGTCATTCTAACCCTAAAGGGTGCAAGTATAAATACTTGCAAATTAGGGTTTTTGAGGAGCTTTTTGAACATTTGAGAAAAACACCCCCTTTGTGCCGTGAGAGAGGTGCCTCTTGCAAGCATTTGCTCTTATCAATTTCCTTAGTGAAATTGTGGCGAGTGGACTTGAATTTGTTGTGAGTCATATCAACAAATTACAAGTTGATCCTAACTCCAAACTAGTGCGTCATATCTGGTGGGGAATTAGTTAATTTTATGTTGTTTTTGTTCTTTGGAAATTAGGGTTCTAAATTTCGAAATTTGAAAGCACCTTTGAATTGAATTGGAATCTCATTTCGTTTTCCCTTCTAGCAATCGTCATTTGATATATTGTAATTCATCAACATTTCGGATTTCATTTGGAAATTGAGGCTTTTCCTTTGTTTGTGGCGTGGATGATCATTGACAATTCATCCCTTTTAGTTGATTGTGCTTGACCCCCCTTTAGGCACATCATCTTTTGGTATCAGAGCTATATCAAATTTGGATTTAAGATTCAAACACATCATTATTGAAAAATTGGTTACAAGTGTTAAGGATTTGCGCCATTTGAGGACTAGATTGGTTGGCATTGTTTAAGTGTCTTTTAATCTTGTTTTGCATGTGCTTAATCTTGGATTTAGGCACATCACTTGTTATGTTGGTTTCGATTTTAGTTATATTATTGAATAGTTGCATCAAGAGTAGTGACTCTAGTGTATATGTGTAGCATGTTTCTAATAGACATAGAGTGAAATTCTTTTGAGTCATTCCATTTTGATGTTTGGAGATTTCTATTGGTATATTATTTGTGGTTATTATAAATATTATCAGAAATTAAATATTTTTCTTATCTTTGTATGTTATTATTTAGTAATGATATATGATAGGTAGTAATATTATAAATTTGAAGCATTGCATGATGATACATATAATTTGACTTTCTTATTAATGTTTTGATGAAATTTTATTTTCTCATTAACTGTGCATTTTATTATTAAATAAACAATATATGTAGAATCCCATATTTCTCTGGTTTATTCGAGCCAGAGTACCAAATTTAGGTTCAAGAGAAATGAAATTGAGGCTTTTAACTTTTAATAAAAAAAAAAAGGCTTTGATTATTGTTGATTTTCTTTATTTTTAAAATGATAAAGATGCAAATATAAGTATATATATTTTTCACTTTACATGCAGGCACAAACTTGAGAAAACATACGTAATATATGTCTCTTTAGTAAAACTGAACATTTTAAAAATTTTAACGGTATCTATAGTTGTAAAAACCGTGTTTTTACTTAAATGGAATAATATACAATGGATAAAATCATATAAAACTAATAGAATTGATAATTTATAAAATTATATATTTAAATTTATTTTTATTTTAATTATAAAAAACTTCATAAAATTATATAAGCTATTAAAATAAAATATCAGTGGCTGCTGATTAGTATTGTATTTTGAAATCATTACATCAAAAGACAGTACATCAGTCCATCGAAAAGAAACAGGCCAAATGAATTAATGAATTATTATTGCTTGGATCAACGAATCCACGTGGTAAACATTTGTTGAATATAAGCAATATGACACAGCAGCACAAGGGACCCGTGTGAAACCGCGTAGGACCAAAATTCTACCCTTAATAAGTAAATAAATAAATAAATAAAATCTTACTAAGACAGGACCATGAGATGAGACTCATTTCATTATTTTCCTCTCCTTTTGACAGATTTGATGTTTCTCCAATGTCCAAAATAGATTATATAGCAACATGTATCAGTAAAAACATATACAATGGAATATATATACATAAATTACTGTGTGTAATATATAGCATATTGAACATAGGAAAGAAAAAAAGGAAGGTAGAAGGATATTACAAAAATCGATATAAATAAATTATAAGGAATTTGTTATAAATACTTTAGGATATATTATTTCTTAAATTCTTGATAATATGATATATGAAAAACATTATAAAATTTGAGATAAATGAATTATAAGTAACATACATAATTTAGGACACATGGGTGAAAGTTAAATTCAAGGTATATACAATTTTATTTTTTTTGTTTGTCTTTTATCATTTTATATTGATTAAGACAGGCTAAATTTTTTAAAGTTGGAGCCCTAAGCTTTGTCCTCAATTTACATGCATAACTTCCGGTCCACATAAACGCACTCTCACCCTTCTCTCTCTCTCTAGATACAATACAAGGCCCTTTCTCCCCTACACCTCAAGGCATAATATCCAAATACCAGTAATGGCTTCACTAATGCCCTTCAGGTGCAGAAAGGTACTTTCTTCTTGTTTTGCTATCCTTCTCTTCACTTTTGTTCTCCTATGTTGCACTGCTTTAGCAGAATCTCGAGATCAAGTCAAGAGAACACAGCTCCTTGGTAGAAGAAACATGTTAGAAATTGTAGATGAAGAAGATTTGCCTCTTCCCAAGAAAAAAGGTGCTTCTTCTATTAGTAGTAGTGGAACTTCATCTTATAAGAAACCAAGTAAGCTCATGAAACCCAATCTTTCCAATACAAACCAAACCAAGTTTTCCAAAACTTCAAATTCAACAAAAACAAAATCAAATCTCAACACTACGGGAAAAATTGAGCTAAAAAAGCTGAACTCTACTTCCAAGTTCATGAAATCCAATAAAACATCAACTAAAACCACAAACACTACAAAAACTAGCTTGGGTTCAGGCAAAAAAGCCTTAGATCTGACCAAACTAAACACGCCCAACAATAAAACAACCAAGTCAGACAAAAAGCCTATGAACCCAGAATCCAAAAGGCTAAACACAGACAAAAAATCCAAGACTGCCCAGAAACAAAAACTGCCTACTTGGATTGACGAAGAGGAAGATGATGATTTAGTATCAGAATTCAGAGACCTACCAACCAAATTCCAAGAAACTTTGATTCCAGACCTTGAGAAAATCTCCACAACTTCAAAAGCCTACATATCCAAAGCCAACAAAAAGATAACCAAAGGGTTTAAACCTTATGTTGGCAATAAATATGCACCTACCCTTGCCACCATAGTCTCGCTTGCATTCATTTTGATCCCATTTGTATTGGTTTCACTCATCTTCAATCGCATCAAAGCCTATTTCTCTCTCCAAAAGCTATTGATTTTCATCCAAGTTTATCTCTCTATCTATTTCTCAATCCTATGTCTTTTTTCTGTTGTGACGGGGCTCGAGCCGCTCAGATTTTTCTACGCTACTTCGCCGTCCACGTACGTGTGCGTACAGGTCATGCAGACACTTGGTTACGTGATGTATCTACTGTTGCTTCTGATGTACCTCGTTCTGGTGTACTCGACGGATTGTGGGCTGGGCTCTAAGTTCTTGGGCCTGGCCCAGACTTTTGTCGGCTGCGCCGTTGGGTTGCATTACTATGTGGTCGTGTTCCATAAGATGGTTTTGCATCAGCCACCTAAAACCAATTGGAAGGTACATGGGATTTATGCCACGTGTTTTCTTGTCATTTGTCTGTTTGCTAGAGCTGAGAGGACAAAGAAGGCTTACGTGCAAGACGGTGGTGAGGAGGGCAAGAAGAGTTAAATATGGAAACTTCCAACATTTTACAATACCATCATTTTATCTTAGTTTATTTTTTGTTATTTCTTTTTTACTTTTATATAATTTTATCATTAGATTTTTCTTTTTCATTTTTGTTAAAGTTACTTCACTGCTCTTATCCACTTGATGATAGATTGAGAACAAGTATATAGAGCACCTTAAATAAGGAACTTTCAAGCGTTCCCATGTAAGGAAATTGAACAACATTTGTCAACTATAGTATGTTATTGCTTAAAATCGAAAAAAGAAAAGAAGGTACATCGTTATTTAATCATTTTGATAGCTAATTTAGCATATTATATTTTCATTATGGATCTTTATGTACATTATTTGTAAGGAGATTGTGAATAGTTAAACTTACATATGACTTATTAACCTTTTTAATTACTAGGTACAAAAGTTTATATTTAGTATTAACTTAATATATGTTACTATGGCCCTATAAATTGCTATTAATACTCTCTTAGAATTCATGTGAAACTTTAATCACATGTGATATAACAAGTTACTTATGAGATTGAGTTGTATAAATAAAACTATTCGAATAATTATTAAAAATATATATATACATTAGTTTTCATTTTTTTTTTATAAATTATATATCTTTGTTGTTTCTTTTTTTTTTTTTCAATTACTTAATCTAAGTTTTCTTGTGCTTTTTCCCTTTATGTACTTAATTTGTTATTATCTTTTTCTATCAACTACAATGCCGTCGTTAGAAAAAAAAAATCATTAAAAGAAGATACAAAAACACAGTAGGTTTGATATATTTTTTTAAAATCGGCTATTATATAGGTGGAAAAAAAAAAGTAATACAAGTATTTTACAATTAATATTAATTACAAGGAATGTTCTAATCAATTAACTAGGGAATAAAGTATATGTTACACGATGTTTTGCGGATAGAACAAATCTGAAGAATGGCTAACCATGGTTTTAATCAAGATAAACTCAAGAAATCCAATAACATGATGACAAAATAATTGAAGCACAAGTCAAATTTGGATTTATGCTCCTTTATAATCAAGAACCTACGCGT
Organism: Laguncularia racemosa; assembly: GCA_037954665.1. Lineage (NCBI taxonomy): Eukaryota > Viridiplantae > Streptophyta > Magnoliopsida > Myrtales > Combretaceae > Laguncularia > Laguncularia racemosa. The sequence goes on from JBBMOL010001193.1 coordinate 38,901, forward strand.
GTTTCAGGTTGCTGTTGTCTCAATACAATGGGACACTTTTAAGGATTAGATATTTGTTCTTTGGGACATATGTTTTGATGCCTCAAGTTCTTTTAATTTTAATTACGAGCAGCAGTCTAAATTACTTCCAAAATTGCCTTCTAGCTTTATTAAATGCTTGACAAAGACATACCAAGTCTCCTTAAAGTCAAGCCTTGGCAATCAACTAACCCTTGATATTTGGGTGTAAAGTTAGTATCTCCTATGCACATCGAGAAAGATACAATTTGATGGTGATATAATGCATATAGAAAATTATATCATATCATCATGTACAAGACATATTGTTTCCTACTTCAACCTCTAAGTTTCGTTGGTGATGGACTCAATACAAAAGACTTTGTGAAGGATTGGTTACAACAGCATTCAAGCTCATCCATCTGCCTCCTTGGTGACATTTTGCTGATTTTTTATAACTCTTGGATAATACGGAATGTGATTAGAGGTGATAATTCATGTTAATATGTTTATTAATCATATTTAAAAACTTAATTTTATAACCTAATTTATTGAAAAATATGTTTTTTATTGGAATTGATTTTTTTTATCAGTTAACAAAATTTTTTTAAACTAAATATATCATAGCTATCAGAAAAACAAGGATCAATAATGTCTATTACAACAAATATTTAAGATTCTCAACAATAGAAATATTCCTTAGCAAGGGTATAGTGGTATTTGGCATTATGTTGAATGAATTTAATGCCCATTATATGTTGGTTTGTATTTCAAAAAGCAGAACGGTTTGGGGTATAAAATTCTACTGGAGTTGTGCATGAAGACATTATTATAGGTGTTGAAGTCATTAAAATATTGCATGTGGATTTGTATGCATCTATTGAAGTCATTTTGCTTTACTTATTTATTTAGAAATTATTATTATTATTATTTTTACTTTCTTTTCCATTGGTGGAAGCTCTTATGCGCATGACGATTTCTTTTTTTTTAATAATTTTGTATGTAATGCGTGTATCTATGCCCTGGATTAATAAAAATTGTTAATTACTAAAAACTTTGTAGTCAATGGGTTGGGGGTATACTCTTAAATATTGTTTTTTTTTTTAAAAAAAATGCAAAATATTGTATTCGTAAAAATTATTTCAAAAATAAATTACGAAGGCATGAATCCAAAAACGTGCCTTTAGTGCTACAAAATTTTGCAAAATTAAAAGCATAGACTGAGATTGCGCCTTTAGTACAATTTGTGCAAAATATTTTTTAGCATTACCCCCCACCATCCAATAATATAATGGAATACTGTAAACTTATAAAAATTATTACAAAGTAATACTGTAAACCTATTAAAATTATTACAAAATAATACTACAAATTTATATAATATCACAATATGTGAACTCAAATGCATAGGAGAAAATTTTGCACTGATAGTTTGTAATATAAATGCGAATTCTCAATACATGTGTTCATTATTAGACATTTCAATTTCTTATTCCAATCTTCTTCTTTTTCACAATTTCAAACTTTCTATTTCCTTAATTTCTATTTTACGTAAGTTTAACTTGTACATCTGCTTGTGTAGAAAAATCTATAGGACATTTTTCTAGCTTTTTTAGTAAAGCTATATTTCGGTACGTTTTTCCCAAGAAAAATTAATTTTTTTCTATTATATTACTTTTCATTTAACGCATAAAAAATTAAATGCAACTATTTGTACTATACTATTTTTATTAAAATATGAGTAATTGTTAATTAATCATTAATTAGTAATTTAATTTGCTGCTATTATATCATTAATTAACATTAAAAAATGAATTAGTAAAAAAAATTTGGTATTTTTCAAAAAATAAAAGGTCTTCATTTGTAGTTGTGAAAATTATTGTAAAAGTAATTGTTAATTACTAACTAATTAGTTATTAATAAATCATTAATTAATTGTTAGAAAATTAATTAGTAAAAAAATTCATACTGATTGTAAATGTAATATCTTTATTTTGTTTTGTAAAAGTAGTTGTAAAATTAAGTTGCTGTTAATTAACAGTAATTAGTCATTAATATATTATTAATTAATTGTTAGAAAATTAATCAGTAAAAAATTCTATATTGGTTGTAAATGTAATATGTTTATGTGTTTTTGTAATGTAGTTGTAAAATTAAGTTATTAATTAACTGTATTTAGTCATTAATATATCATTAATTAATCGTTAGAAAATTCATTAGTAAAAAATTCCGTATTGATTGTAAATATAATTTCTTTGCATCTTATTGTAAAAGTAGTTATAAACTTAAGTTGCTGTTAATTAAAATTTTTAATTAGATAGTAAGTAGTTGTTAATTAATATTTTGATGTTAATGATAACATATTTTAATTTTTTTTACATAATAGATGGAGACTGGACCCTTCGATCCTTCAATGTTGATGCAGTAGGAGGGACATTGATTGTCATGTAGTTACAGGAATAGTTTCTTTAATTGGGGTGCAATATGTGAGAGATTGCTGAGGGCAAGGCCGAGGTCTAGCGATAGAGAGGGGGGGTGGGGGTGGGTTATATTAGCATAACGTGACTTCGTAACATGTTTTGAATCCTTCTAACCCACGCTAATGCAAAGCAAATTCATCGCCATACACGTGTAATATATTACAGCTACTAGATAAATCCAGCGACCTCGTCCACACAATGTTTTTGCCTCTTTTTGGAGCATTTTGACATTGTTGAGACATAAAACTAGGGGTCTATGTGTTTAACCTGATTATTTCGCCAACTTTGTATCGCATCATCACCATCAACACACAAGATTGGAAGAGTTGCCATTCTCTTACAGGTGAGGCTGCCATTCTCCTATATTCCTTAAGACTATGGGATGTTGATGACCTTGATATCGAGGTGAGGCACAAGAGAATCTAATACAGGACTAATAGTTCCTAATGGATTCCAATGTGATGTATGATAGCTCGAGCCTGATTTTCAACACATATATAATACCACATCGTCATTTCATCAGTGGTCCTATCCTTACACTACCTACGTTGCAGAAAAAACTTTCTGGTAAACAACAAATGTATCAAGGTTAATCATCACTATCACCCTCTTAGGATACCCAATTTGTGACAACTTGGCACAATTGCTTGGTCTCTATTAAGCAATCATGAAGCATCTCAAACCAATATAAATCAACCCATTGAATCAATAATTAACTAACTAAGATCCCTCTGGATCAGAATTTAATAATTACAAACCATCAATTCTCTAGGATTATCAAACACTATAAGATATTCTTGCTATCTCTCCATCTTACCCCTTTTTCCTAAAGTTTTTGCATACTTGTACATTCCTAGGTGTGATGCCCCATAAGGTAGTTTAGGTAGTCGCATCTTGCATAACAAAGTCTATAAAAAGGTGAGCTAATAGCCTAGTGAGATAGAGTACAATCTCTCAATACTGATTACACACACAAGAAATTTTAAACAAGTTTTCAAATCATATGCTATGCATGGACAACCAAATGAATGCAACGTCATATGTGGTTTTCCGGTAACTAGTATGAAGTCTATGGTTTATACCCCCTTTGACCTTAGGTTAGGGATTTGAATCATACCATCAGTACTCAGGTCTCAAACCTAATTAATTAATCTTATCTCTTTATTAAAGATTGTCTCTTAGTTTAATGTCACAACTTAGGTGTAATTAGCACGTCGAGTAATAAACACTCTCAAGGGCAGACCGGACTCAGAACCATCAAGGCGCAACAATCTCCTAATCTCTTAGTTCGCATTTAGCAGAATAGTGATCATCCGATTACTTCCAATGTATCTTGTAATAATGATGGTCTTTGATATGCAATGTTTCGTGCAATTACATGTCAATTTCTATTTAAGTTGTAATAATTAGATTATTGTTTTTAGGTGATCATGTAGGAATCAATACATAGGATTCAGTCACATCAAAGACGAATACAAAACACTACCATTCAATTATGATCACAATACAACAACCACAATATCAGAAAAGATAATTCACCAACATCGGATTTTATCCGAAGTCATTTGATCACCATCTGCCCCTCTTTTGGTCTAAACCAATGGAGTCACAAATACATATATATAGCGATACCTTTTTTATAGTTATCAAGTTATTTATTTATTTATTTATTTATTTTATGCCTACTGATAAGTGTCAAAAGACTCTTATCTAAAATGGTGAATTTATGTTTTATGAATGTATTTTGTTGTAATTCATTAAAGAAAATTATATTTATTTGAATGAATATTGATTTTAGGCCTTTTACAACTTTTTGGAGCTAAAGGAAGAAGTTTTGAAGAAATTAATTGATTTTTGGAAGGAATCAGAAAAGTTGCAAGTAAGTTGAAGATTCATGAAAAGTACACATCGTGTATTTTGCTTATGTATCTAAGGTGAAAGTTCTGTTTTAGGATATTCATATACAAAAAAAAAAAAGAGTACACAATCGTGTACTCACTTGTGTACATCTCTATTGTAAACCCCGAGAGCAAACTGGAGATACACAAGTGTGTACCTAGTTGTGTACTTTGCTTATGTATCTAAGGTGGAGGTTCTAGGAGCAAACTGAATACACACAACTGAGATACATAATTGTGTACCCAATTGTGTACTTTACTTGTGTATCAAAGGTGGAGGTCCTATTTTAGGGTGTTGATATACATGAAAAAAGTACACAATTCGTATAATCTCTTGTGTACATCTCCACCATAAGCCTTGGGAGCAAACTGGAGATACACAACTAAGATACACAATTGTGCCCCTAGTTGTATACTTTGCTGACAAAGAAGAAACTATCCCTACACAACGCATATGAGTATAGCATACACAGATATCCACACACATAAGTGCTCACCACCAGTACACACATGATTCCCATATGCACTTGCACAATATATACATACACATCTATACAAACTAATTTGTTCACGCCTACACTTCCAATATCCATACACAACATATATGTGTATACCTTTATTTTTAAAACATGGCCAAATACACTAATATTCATGCAAATTTCCACAATGGCCAAGATATTTATATAAATATATAATACAACATACCATGAAACCAAATACAGTATATCACAGAGTTCCTACTTACCTGGATCTCTTTTTTTTTTTATTACTCATAATAATTTTTTGAATAAATTGGAGGGGAAATTTCTTTTCCTAAAACATAAAAAGAAACCATACTTTACATATTACTCATGACGAATAGTGTATTTTTAATTATTTTAACTATTTTCTATACTAAATCTTATTTTTATATGCATATCAAAATTGTATTTAAATCTCGAAAATAATTTTTTTTTCCTATGCAAAACTAGTCTAGTTTTTGTAGAGCTCACCTCGAGAATTGCATTCATGGTCCCGATTTATGATTTGGAGGTCGTATGTAGAAATTGCATCAAATTTCCTTCTATTTTGCTTTTTCTCTTCCTTCTCTGTTTTCTTTTTTTTTTTCTTTTTTTTTTTTTTCTATCTTTGTCTGTCCTTATCTCTCTCTCTAGCTTTTTGTTTTTTGTTTTTTTTTTTTCTCTTTTGCTTTTGGGGATTGGAGGCTTCTGGAGATAAGGGTTAAGATATATATATATATAACTTTTTATTTTCTGGGTCTATTCATCGTACACGGTAATTTATATAGATTTAGTAACTTTAGTGACTTAAGACAAAAATTTACGACTAAATTAATTAAATTATTCCAAGCGTAAATATTTACTCAAAATTTTCATTTGACTATCTTAAGTCCATTATTTTAATTTATTTTATTGTTTATCCTAAAATTTTTTGCAGTTTGCATTTTGCATGATTATTTCTTTTACTTTAAATTTACACATAGTATAATTAAGACTTTTAGTACGATCTTTTAGCTATTTTGTTATTATACCCATTTGAATTTCGTAGGTTTTACATTCTTCCCCCTTTAAAAGTTCTATCCTTAAAACTTTAAAACGTACCTAAATCTTCGAATAGTTGAGGGTATTTCTCTTTCATCTCATCTTCCTTCTCCTAGGTAGCTTCTCATTTCGAATGTTAGCTCTATTATACTTTAATGTATCTAATAGTCTTGTTGCGCAATTCTCGGGCCAGAGTATCTAGAACTCAAATAGGAGTTACTGATACATCAAATTTAACTAAATCGTCAAGATATCAATCTCCATCACTCTATTTTGGGATTTGGGATGTGCTTTTGGAGCAACGACACATGGAATACATTGTGGATTCCTAATAATTGAGGAGATAGAGCTAATCGATAAGCCACTTCTCCAAACCTTTCTAGAATCTCTATGGTTTTTACATATCTAAGACTCAATTTTCCTTTAGTTCGAAATCTTCTTGTCCCTTTGATTGGCATGACCTTCAAATAGACATGTTCCCTTGGTAAAAACCTCAATATCTCTTCTTTCAAACCAGCCCAACTCATCCGACAACCTTGAGTTTCCATCATTCTTTAAACTGATGGTGGTAACCTTATCTATAGTTTTTTTATAGCAAATCTAGTCTAATTGTACTTCGTTCGATCCCATCCCAGTATAACGAGGATCTACACTTCCTTTTGTATAAGGCTTCATAAGGGGGTATTTTGATTGATGAGTGATAGATGTTGTTTGTAGGTGAATTTGACCAAAGGAAAATTTCCGATCTCAACTATCTTTGAAATTTTAAAACACAAGCTCTTAGCATATCTTCCAAGTTTAGATGGTTAGTTCTAATTACTCGTCTATTTGAGGATGACCAATTGCAATTTAGTCCCTGGAGCTTATTTTAGACTTCTCTAGAATTTTGATACGAATTTTGAATCGATCAAATACTATACTATGCGGCACTCCAGGAGTCTTACAATTTCTCGGAGATGAATTCTGGCTAATTTATCTAAGGAGTGGTTTATATTAACAGGTAAGAAATGGGTGGATTTTGTTAAACGATCCATAATTACCCCTATTGCTTCACATTCGACCCTTGTCCTTAGTAAAATTGTAACAGAGTCCATGGTAATTCATTCCTACTTCCATTTTGGAAAACGGGAATGGTCTAGTAGTTTCCCCCAGGTTTCTAATGTTCAGCTTTAA
>JBBMOL010001194.1:0-45986 GCA_037954665.1 Laguncularia racemosa
ATCGGACGCTAGTGACTAAAAGATAGTGAAGTATCAAGATGGCGGTCAGATGGCATCCAAGAGCATGTCAGATGCCTGCCTAATTCATGATTTCTTCTGTTCAAAATCTGCAATTGCAGATCCTTTTCAAGTCCACAGAAGCACGAATAAGGAATGTGGTAGGAACAAGAATCTTGTACCCGGGAGGGTGGCAGAACTCTTGACATTAAGAACAGCCTGCTTTCTCACATTGATCTACATTTGCTGCGATCATTTGTCTCTTTCAACCCTCGAATCCGGGGCACACCAAGACTGATGTCGGTTCCTTGCTCAAAACAACAGTGGAGAAAAAGGGTTTTGGTTTACTTATGGTGCTTGATCTTGAAGGAGTTTACAAGCCGCAACTTCCTGAGTCGCTCCAGAAATTGAAATCTTCTAAGGTATTTGGGGTTTGAGGTTCACAGTCTTAGATTCACTTCCAGAGTTCTTGGGAAACCTGCCTTGTTTGGAGACATTGGATGTGAAGTACACAAACATAGCTACCTTGCCCAATTCCATTTGGAAGGCCAAAAACCTGAGACACTCCACATGAACGAGGTTCGCCTAGATATCTTCCACCACAAGCCATCAAGAGCATTATTAAACAATCTTCTGATTTTTCACTGACTCTACATAGGTGATAAGAAGGTTGTGACTGACATTTTAGGCAAGCTAATTAGCATAAGGAAATTGGGACTGACATCCCATTCATCAGCAGAAAAGGCTGTAGTCAAAGGGATTTCTAATATGACCAATCTTCAGTCATTGAAGCTCAGAGTGGTAGATGAATATGGAAAGCCATCAAGCTTAAATTGACTACAGTAGCACATCACATTACTCTGCCCAAAAACTCTATCTGATGGTTCCTTTGTGAATTCTGTAAAATTTAGTGAGTTGCTTCCATCATCCATAAGAATCCTCACATTGTCGATGTCAAAATTGAGGAAAGACCCGATGGAATCCTAGGAAAGCTGAAGTTCCTCAAGATCCTCAAGCTTCTTGTTTCCCCTCCTACACGGGAGAAGAAATGGCTTGTCTCCAGGGAGACTTTCCTGAACTCCGAGTCCTCAAACTTTGGAAGCTGAAGGTGGGGAGAATTTGTGGTAGAGCAAAGGGCCATGCCTAAACTTCAAGAATTGGAATTGAGGGATTGTGACAAACTGGAGATTTGCAAGGGATTTTGAGGAGTGCTCATCATTGAAGGAACTTGTCTTAACAAACATGCAAGAAAACTTCATTACAGCCATCAAAAATCAGATGAAAATTCTGTTCTGTATTTTTTAAAGTGAACGATTTGGGAAGGGGTCCTCCTGCTTAAGTAGGTTCCTATTTACATAATGCAAATTTTTCCACTCCATTTTTTATTTGGTTATTATTTTAACTTAGATTTCTACATCTCAGTCTGGACTTTTTGTGGTTTTTGGCAGAACAGATATCCTCAGATTTTCCCAAACTTTGATGTCTGAAGTTCAAGGAATTATGCTCAGCTGCATGGAATATCAAGTGATTTTTCTACTATGTTTTCATTTTTTTTTTTTTTTGTTTCTTTTTGAGTCCTCTTTAAAATTTCCTTTAATCTTGATACTGTAAATCTGCGAAACCCCTGCAAAAATAACAATGCAAACTCATGGTATGACTTGAATTGAGAAAATTGATCTAACAGCCAATTCCCGTAGATATGAACTTCTATTGGTCATTTAAGAAACCAAGAAGGGTCAGGTTGAAGATTCACAAGAAAATAGGTAAGCCCGGTTGTATATAGAGATAGAGGCAATTTCTGCAAATTTTTAGACACGTTGGATAATGGAACCCGCATGTGCTTTAATTTTTTCTCTGTAATGATTTTAGTGTCATGAAACTTTAAATGTGCCTATTGTTAACAAATAGGACTTGTTCCATACTTGAACCATTAAAAAAAAAAAAAAACAAAGCACAAAATGGACATATATTTTATCCATAAGATTTATGGACCTGGAAAATTTTCATCAATTTATCCAGACAACAGAAGTATGGCATCAGACTATCTACATTCTAATTTTATTGAAATCTTCTTTTGCCACAAGGAGAATAGAGGTTGCCAACATTAAGCCATTGACTAACCCTATTATTTTGAGATAATATCTAGTAGTGAGAGTTTGCCTCAATTTGGTTCCACTATCATGTCTCGCATCAAAACAATGATTATCCCTAAATGTCTTGGATAGTCAACATGTGTTTTGGGAGAACAGTTTAGCTTTTGGTTTGAGTCCATAATTTACATCTAGATAGTCACCAATCACCTTGTAGACCATCCAAAAATTGCTTCCTAAATCATAATTCTATATTACTAATTACTAAATGGCTCAAGAATATTATATAGTTCTATATTTTCCGCCAATTATCCAGAAAGAAATTATGCCAAAAGGAGTATAATTTGAAGAGAAATTCTTTGCCACCAGTGTTAGCATTGAAAAACATGTTCTGTCTCGAGCTTTATTCCCACCACATGGATCGGCTATTTAAATTCTGTTTCTGCCATATTATGTAAATTGACAAGCATAACTCAGGATAAATGTTTACATCTATCAACAAGAAGAAAAATTTTTGGTTCATACTCATCTCACAAGACACAATCATAACACTCAAAAACATTACATTGCAAGCCGTTTCAAGAAACCAGTCTCTCCTCTAGCTTGCCCATTATCTGGTTTTAAGTCGGCTCCCCATTCACCTTCTGTCTCTCTATTGACCTTAACAAAATTGGATTTGTAGACATACAAGAAAAATAATCCAAAATTGAACAAATTTATGAATCCGGAAATGTTTCATCAACTTATCAAGACAGCAGAATTATAGTATTGGATTATTCACATTATAGTTTTTATGAAGTCCTTCATTTGCCATAAGTGAAAGGAGATTGGCAACATTATGACATTGGATTGATTCCTATTATTTCGATGAAGGTTATAATCTAATATTTAGAGTTGCCTTTATTTGGTACCTCTATTTGTGGCTGCGCCGAAAAAGTGCTTTACCTCTAAATATTCAATAAATTACTGCACCTCAAACTTATTTAAAGGATAATTGGCCAGCCTAGGTTTGAGTAAACATACACCTCCTCTTATCGACAGTCACTCCCACCTTTTAATTCTATATTATTTAATTATTGTTAAGTAATAGTAAACATAAAGCCACACCAAATAAGTTAGAAGGTCATCGGTCTAAACCTCCACATTGCCCTTCAACCTATCTAATCTAGGCTATAAGAGTTGAACTGTTTAAGTAATAAATACAAGCTCTTACTAAATTTATAAGTTTAAACTTTTGATTAGATATTTGAGGTGCTAATCTTAATATTTGCCAAATGGCTCAAAATATTATACAAATCTATTGTTTTCTATCAGTTATGTGAAAATTCGTTTTCATCTTTAAATATAGAAAAAAGAAAGTTTATCTACTTTCGAATTGCCTCCATATGCCATTTTTTTGCTCCCCTGCATCTCCCTTGATAACTGGTAATAGTTTGTCATCGTGGAAAATTGCCAATATGACAGAAAACGAAGTTTTCTATTATTCAAAATTGACTTGACGTGCAAATACTGTCAAAGAGACATTAGTTGAAGGCACCTTGGACATGGGAATAGATGAGTTAAATATAATAGTTATACTAATTCTGTTAGACATTATAATATAATATTTGAAACTACATATTACATTTCGAGTGGGAAGCAATCATCGAAAGTTAAGACTTATGTTGGTTTACTAAAATAGAATAAGGTTCGAATGAAATTATAATTCCTTCCATATTATTTTATTTTATAATGAAGTATTTTGGAATAAAAGTTATAATATGTGAGAATTCCTTATATATTCTATATTATATAAAATAAATATTCTTTTATAGTATAATTTTTTGTAAACCAAATAGGAAATAGCTATCTCAGAGTAATAAAAGCATAATGGGAATTATATTCTAATATATGTTGTACAGCAATAGTTTTTCAAATGATGCAAATAGAATAACAATAGTTTTCAAATGACGCACAGTAGAATAACAATAAGATAAACCTATTATTTTTCACTTTTTTTTTTTTTTAATTACAAACACGAGATATCACCAGCTATGCTACTTCTTTTGTTTTTCAGCCAGGAAGGCATAGCATTCAGATTCCTACTACATAGTTTTCGGTTAAACTGCTAAGGTTTTGAAGTGGAAAAAATAGGAAGTTGCTACTGCTACATGTAAGTACTTGTTCACTTCCGAACCGGGAGAAAACAGCATCATCTTATACACAGTAAAGTGATTGAATGTCTTGTTTTACTAATCACCTTTATCTTTCAGTAAATTTGTTACGTCCAAGCGCTTGCAGTAGACAAACACCTAGGCAGCAAATACAAGGAATTAGAGTATCTAGCAGCCTTTTGTGGTAGGTAGAGATAGGTGTGCTTGAGGTCGCCAAATGGTGTATGATTGTATCAGTTAAAAGAGAAGTTCCTTGCTACAAGTATATTGGCATTAAAAAAACATGCATTTACGCATATGATTTTGAGTGAAGAGTGCGTTTAATTCCCATGAACAAAAGATTATATCTCTAAGATTAATGAAATCATTGATTCCAAAATAATGGAATAATTAAAAAACTTTTAAATATTTAAAACAAATCTTCTAAACTTTTTCCCTTTAAACTCGGAAATAAAATTAAAATCCAATTTGGGTTTACAGAGACTTAGAAAAAAAACTTAATTAAGCCCCTTTCCCCTTCATCCAAATTTTCAGAGATTCTATCAATGTGATGTATTTTGGGGCAACATAGGATTCTATAGAGCTGCTTACATCCATTGGGATGATTATGTCATGCGAACGCTTTATTATTTTCTGAGCCAAATAACTTCAAAAATTTCCCAAACAATGGCGTAAATTTGGCTTTAGTTGTACTACTGATACATAGTTTTTTTTCTTACTCCTTCAAGCACGAAATTTCCCCACAATTTTATGAATAACTTGAAATTGACTTCTTTTCTCATCTTTCCTGTTTGTCGAGCAAATTTTTGAATTCCCATTCTAACCCGTCAGACAATCATATGCCATCAATTAACCTCGACTTGAGTTAGGAATTTCGTTGATTTTTGAAGTCGCCACCCAACGTTGTTGAAAATTAAAATTAAGACTAAAGGGCAATTAGTCTTAATTTGGACCACTAGTCGCTTTTTTTCCTCTTTTTTTTTTTTGTGAAAAGGGGAAAAAAGAAAACCAAATTTTTTAAAAGCCCGGGAGGCTAACCTTTTAAAAACCTTTTAGGGTTACCACCAAAATCTCCGAAATTGCCCTCTTTGAAAGTGTTTTTATTGGTTTCTTTTTACTTTTTATATTTTTTTGAATTTTAAGAAAATGTTTAATTTTGGGGGGTTCCCCCAAGGGTGCCTACTACCTGCACTCGGGACAAAAAACCCGTATTCGTTTCTAAAATTTAAAAGTTTTTTTGTAAATTTTTAAAATTTTGAAATCCTTTTGTTTTATTTCTTTAACTTTTTTGGGATTTTTTAAAAAAATTCTAACCTAATTTTAATTTGATTTTAAAAATGATTTTAGGAAAAAATCAATTTGGTTTTTATTTGAGGAAAAGGATTTTTTCTAATCAAAAACCTTTTTTTATGTTTCTTTTATAATTTTTTGAATTTTTTTTATGATTTTTTATGATTTTCTATGATTTTTTATATTTTTTATGATTTTTCTTTTTTTATGTTTTTTTAATTTTTTTCCTAAGTCATTACCCTTTCCTTTTTTTAAAATCGAATTTTATTATTATTTTTTCTATATTTTTTTTACTCCCCCTACATTTTTTTTTCTTTATAATTATTTTTTTTTTTTTTTTTTTATTTATTTTTTTTTCTACATTCAAATATTTTATATTTTTTTTTTTTATCTATCTATTTTTTATTTTTTTTCTTATTTATTATTTTCTACATTTTTAAATTTCTAAAAAATCTAATTTCTATTTTTTCCTATTTATTACAAATAAATAAATAACTAAAAAAAATTTAAAACAAATAAATTAATTAATTTAATAAATAAATAAAAAAAATTTAATTAAAAAAAATACCCAAAAAATGACTTACCTGATCCGATCGATACCGGGTCGGGTCGGTCGGTCAAATCGGGTCGGTTCGAATGGGTCGGACACGGCGGCGGGGGAGGCTCGTAAAACGCGTTCCGGCTTTTCAGGGGGAGGTGTCAATCCAAACTTCTCGGGGTGCTGAACCAATGGTGGCGAGGGTTCACCCCAGACCCGCCCCTTGGTGGTTTAGCTCCGCGGTGCTCGCGGTTTTGGACCCTTCCCGATGTCTCCGATTTCACTTTTTTTCCTCACTTTCTCTCAATTGTGTTTCTTTTTTGGGGCTTCCTCTCCCTCCCATTTATAGGCGTCCAAAAACCCCCTTTTGGGATAAGCTCAGATCAGCCGATTTGGATAAACCGAATTTCTTCCTTTTTTAGTTTTTGTTTTTTCCCGGGGTGATTTGATGTTGTTTTTTTTTTTTTTTTATTTATTTTAGGATTGGGCTTTATCTTGACAAAAATCTGAAGTTTTGAAAAAAAATGACGTTTTCCACCTTCGTGACTTGCTCTGCTTCCCTCGCGTCGCCGGGTGGGGGAAGACATAAAGCGCGAGCACGCGTTTCCTCTCGCCATCACACGCTGCACGGGGCGCTCCAGGAAAAAAAGGAAAAAATTTGCCGACCACGCGGGGGATTCGAACTCGCCCTTTCACCTTCCAGGGCCCCAAACATGCACGCACGAGCCAGCGAGTAGCCTTTCCATTTTTTTTTGTATCGCAAATTGCATATATGCAATGCGGTTTTTCCATTTTTTTTGATTTTTTTGAAATTTCAAAATTTTTTAAAATTCTCATCCTTTATTATTACTATTTCCGAAATCATTTTTCAAAATTGATGTGTTTTCCTTTTTATTCTTATTTTTTTGAATATTTTTACTTTTTATACTAATTAGGGAAAAAATTGGGAAAAAAATTTGAAGATTTTTGGGGATTGATTATTTTTTTTAAATTATTGACCCGGAAAAATGGGGGTTTACAGCTCCCCTTTTTGGGGTTAAAGTTGAAAACTTAACACAAAGAAAACAAAAACACCTTTTTTTGGCCTCTTGAATTGGGTTTTTGGGTAGGAAAATCTCCAAGAGCTAATAATCCTACGTTTAAAGGGTTTTCCTAACAAAAAGGGTAATGTTCCTTCTAAAAAAGGCTTTAGGGGCGACAAATTGGCGATGGGACTGTCTCCATCTTTGTGTGAATGTAGAGAAATGATGAAGGAAGCGTTTTTCAACTGTAACCTTGGAAAGAAATTTACTCAGAAGCCCCCTTATAGCTGTTTCCCTACAACAAAGCGCCCTTTTTTAACTGCAACTTTTTGGGGAAAACTTTTCCGAAAAGTGCCCCAGAGCTGACAAACCGGGAAGTTTGGGAAAGTGCCCTTATGGTGACAACCTTTAAATTGAATGCCTCAAAAAGTCCCCCCTAGGGGCTGACTAACCGGGGTTTGAATTGTCTCAAAAAGTGCCCCTATGGCCCCAAGAAAACAAAGTTTAGAAAGCCCCCCTAGGGGCGACAACCGGGGATTGAATTGTCTCAAAAGTGCCCCCAGGGGCTGACCATGAGAACAAATTTAGGAAAGTGCCCTCATGGCTGACTAACCTGGAATTGAATTTTCCTCAAAAAGTGCCCCCTAGGGGCTGCCATGAGAACAAAGTTTTTTGGGAAAATCCCCCTTTGGGTGACAACCGGAATTGAATTTGGGGCCTCAAAAGTGCCCCCAGGGGCGACTAACCGGGATGAATTGTCCAAAAAAGTCCCCCCTAGGGGCTGACCCATGAAACAAATTTTTTGGGGGAAAGTGCCTTCCTAGGGGCCGACTAACCTGGGTTGAAAATTTTTCCTCAAAAAGTGCCCCCAGGGGCTGACCATGAACAAAGTTTTTTTGGGAAAAGTGCCCCCTATGGGCGACAACCTGGGTTTAAATTTGTCTAAAAAAAGTCCCCCCTATGGGCTGACCAGAAACAAATTTTTTAGGAAAGGCCCCTCTGGGGCTGACAAAAAACCCCTTTTTGAATTAAATTTTCCCTCAAAAAGTGCCCCCTAGGGCTGACCCACGAAACAAATTTTTTTTAAAAGTGCCCCCTATGGGCGACAAACCCTAAAATAAATTTTCCTCAAAAATCCCCCCTAAAACTGACCATGAGGACAAATTTTAGAAAGTGCCCCTTAGGGTTGACTAACCTGGGTTTTAAATTTTGTCTCAAAAAGTGCCCCCTATGGCTACCAGAGGAAAAATTTTTTAGGAAAGTCCCCCCTAGGGTGACTAACCTAAAAAAAAAATGTTTCAGGAAGGCAATTTAAAACCCGACCTTGGAAAGATCAGGGAAGTGCCCCTTTTTTGGGCTGACTACCCTAGATGAAAAAACTCAAGGGTCCCCATGTGGGCTAATTTGAAGATCAGGGAAGTCCCCTTTTTTTGGGCTGACCACCCTAAAAAGGGGCATTTTTCAGCAAGTCCCCCATACGGCGACTCACTTGTACTTTTGAATATGCTTTCTACCCCCGACCTAAATGATGTGATCCCTTTTCATGATTATTTTTTTTTAATGTCTTGCCATTTTTTACGTGAAAACCCAAAACAACAAACCTTGGGGCTATTTTTTTCTGCTTCTTTTTTCTATTTTGCACAAGGTCAAAATTTTGATGTCCCCTTTTTTTTTATACACAAAGCTTTTTTTGAGGGTTTGTTTCCTAATAATGCGCTCAGTTTTAATGCTAAAAATAGATGGGATAATCAAAAACCATTTTAAGATTCATTATCTTTTTATGTTTATCTTTCAGGGGTAAAAGGGGTTGGGTAAGGGTTTTTTTAAGAATATTGTTAGGTGCGAATTGTTTTGGATTATTGACCATAAAGGGATTTAATTTTGCTTTAAAAAAAAAAAAACCGACTCAACGAAATTTGATCGAACTGGTTTTCATAAACTTTGGAAAAATTTAAATTTCCCCTTTGCCAAAGGGATGTACACTTAAGCATCTTGAAATGGGGCTCTAAAATTTCAGCCCAACCCCATTTATTTAATATCAGGCCCCCTATAAAACCTTTTTTCACCACATAAGGGCCTTCATATTTGGGAAATTTCCCCGGGAGTTTTGGGCGTTCGGAGAACCTCCTATACAACCCCCCTTTTTAAAAAGTACCGAGGTCTCATTTTCTTGTTAAATCCGGCCATTCTTGTTATAACACTGGCCAGAAAAAGTGTGTAAGTCTTTTCTAATCAATTCGCGATCAAGCCTCTTTTTTACCCCTCTGATTCGGTAATTTAGTTTTTGCAGGATTCTGAATGATATATCTCAACTTTAACTGGTACACTGCCCCTGTACCATATACCAATGATAAGCTAGCTCCGTAAGTTCTTATTTAAGTCCGTAAGCCATGAGACAAAAGGAAATTTTATGCCATCTTGTAAATTGTTTTATTTTCTCATGATCTTCTTGATATTTTTGTTTCTGTTCTACTGCCCCGTTCATTTGAGGTCGGGAGGGGGTTGAATTTTTGGGGGTTTTTATGGGAATTGTTGCAAAACCCCTCATCGATTTGTTGTTGAGATTTAACCGTTGTCGGGGAGATAGACCAGGAACTCCGTATCAGGGTATTTTTCCCTTTTTTAAAACGGACTATTTCCCCTTTTGTGACATTGGTGTATATGAAGCTTCTAACCACTTGGTGAAGTAATCAATCGCTCCCGTATAAATCAAGGCCGTTGGATGTTTTTTGGGGTGAAGGGCCTATTATGTCGATTTCCCCACATGGAAAGGACATGGTGCGGATAACAAGTGAGCTCGTTTGGCGGAGCTTTTTTCCGTTTGCGTAGACTTTAACAGATGAATGCTTGAATATTTTTTTGCAAATATTTCCCTGGTCAACAATAATATCCTAACCTCAATTTTTTTGGCAACATGTAGCCATTCATATGAGGTCTACATCTCCTTTATGACTCCCTTTATCATTTGCATGCTTCATCTTTGTCCAACTCCAATAGGGGTACAATGATCTCTTGTAAAGTATGGACCCACTTAATAGGGAAAAGGCTTGCTAACCTTCAATGTTCTTTGTCATTCTTGCTACCATTTCGAGTATTTACCTTTTTGGAAAAGGTCTTGATACGTGATACCAGGGTTTGTTATCTTGATCTTTTTTCCCTGTTAAACAGTAGGGGGCCGACTTTCAATGTCTATTTTCATCATTGAACTTCGGGTTCTCCTGTTATCTGGATCATAGAGCTAGTGTGGCTATGCATCTGCGAAATGATTCTGAGTTCCGGGGGTTTTTGAAAGTGATTGCCCCGAATTCCCATTACTCGTCAAGTGTTGTTTATGTACCAGTTTGGGGTCTTTTTCTTGATTTCCCCCCTTGTCTTATATGATGACGATGAATCCCCGTATACCCAATTCGCGGTTCCCATTTGGGAGGCCATTTTTAGGGCCCAAAAAACATGCTTTATATTACGATATTATTGGTAAGGGGAAAAGTAAGTCCATCGTTGCAGGGAATTGATGCCTCTGGGGATATCAATACTGCCCAACCCCACAAACCAAATACGTTGGCGGCTCCACGAAAAACAATTTCCATTTCGGTTCTCTCTATCCCCAAAATCTTCTACTGGCAATTTTCCACTGTCAATATTTCCACCGGGAAATTTGGGCTTGTTTCTTTGGGAAAACTGTCCGACAGTGTTTCCCCAACTGGCGGCTAAGGCTTGCCCCTTTTACGAGTTCTGATTTACGTATGTAAAGTCAAATCGGGTAGGGGCATTTCCCCCTTTAAAATCCCCATAAGGTGGTTTTTTCTGCCAAGTATTTCAAGGGATCATGTCTTGTTTGCAGTCAATATGGTAATAAAGGGTACATTGCCTTAGTCGAGCATGACCCAGATTAAACAAACACGTCTTCTCCACCTCTGAGTACCTCGTTCCCCCTCTGTGAACTTCACTCAATAATAATGGAACGCTCTCTTCCCTCCATCTTTTTGCCCAGCACACATCCCAGGATTCAAGGAGTATAGTGAGGTAAAGAATAAGGCTTTCCTTGTTTCGGACTATCCCAAAAACCGGGGTTTTGTAAAAGTCTTTGATTTTTTTCAATGCCTCTTTGCATTCGCCCCATTTTATTGTGGTGTTCTTCTTTAACAGAAAGGAATAATGGCCGGCATTTTTTCGGGAGTTGTGAGATAAAACACTATGTAAAATTTAACTTCCCCAAAAAGCTTCTTACTTCTTTAACGGAGCGTGGGGAAAGGAAATTTTAATATGGACTTTTTCCTTGTCAGGGGCGATTTTAAGCCCCCCTGGCTTAAGAAAACCCAACAATTTCCCCGTTGTGACCCCGAAAGTACATTTTTCGGGGTTTAACTTTAGTTTTGGGAATTTTTTTTCAGTCGTTTAAACAATTTCCTCAGGGTATCATATGGTTTTCTCCTTTTTTTGATTTGGCTATCATGTCCGACAATTTCTTCAAACCCCCGATGCATCAAACGTAAGTATAGCGACCAGGGTCCTGAAACGTTGCCCCGGCGTTTTTCAAACCGAAGGGGTGACTTTGTAAAATAAAGTCCCCCATGTTGTGAGAAAGGGCGTTTTGGTTTTTTTCTTCCCACCATTTTTTTTTTGATTATACTTAGAAACCGTCCATGAATGAGAAAATGGTTTTCCCCCCAGTTTGTCACTAGAACATCATGTAGGGGGGGAAGTTATCCTTTAGCGTGGCTGGTTTTTAAATCCCCAAAGCTAAAACCCTACCGTACTTTTTCCTTCTTTTTTTTAACGGGGCTATTTTGCTACCTACCTGGGTAGTCGGGTACTTTAATAACCTCTTTTTAGCATTTCTTGACTTCTTCTTTGATTTTTAAAAGATTCGGCCTAAATCTTCTCATTTTTTTTTTTTAGGTTTGCATCTTCCCCTTTTGGGGAAACCCATGAAATACTATTACTGTTTAGCCCTGGCATGTCACCATACCAGCAAACACATAGCTTTCCCTTAATAGCCGGTTTTCTCTGTTTTTGCTCGCCCAAAAATTGGCCCGATTTTGAGTTTTTTTAGGGGTTTTCCCTCTCCTAGATTTCTGTCTCCACAGGCTCGCGACGAGATTCGCTTTGTTCATGTTTTGCCAAATTTTTTTATATTATTTCGGGTCCAAGTTCGCCCAAAAACGCCCAGCAGCGTTGGGGAAAAGATATACGTTTTTTTTTCTCTTGTGCAAAAAACCCTGTGTTCGATGGGAGGAGATCTGGGAAAATGAAAGCATATAAAAGAAAAAAAAAAAACTGAAATTTAACGATAAAGAGTCTCAATAAATTTTGTTTAATAATTTTTTTTCTATTTTTGACAACCAGCCTACTGATAGGATAACAAAACCAATTGTTTAAATCGGATGTGGGTTTGGCTGCGGGGGGGTTTTTTTCCCCTTTTTTGTCGTCCTCTTCATTTTTCCGAAGCTCTTGAAAAAACGTTTGCCTTTCGGAAAAATTGTTGGAGAGGTGGGGTGCACATTGGGTTTGCTTGGCTTTTCCTTTTTCTGCCTTTTAAACTTCTTTTCCCGTGCTTCGTTCACGCAGGTTTTCAGTTGCTGCCCTTTATCATTTTGATTTTAAGCGGGGATTATTGGGGTTCTGGAAAAGGGGTTTGGGTTCTTGGGGGCATTTTTATACCTGGGGCGCATTTTTCTTTTTTAGTAGTGTTGCAAATGCTAGCAGTGTCACACGGGGCTAAAAATAAAAGGGTTGACAATTTATTACAATTAATATTTAAACTTTCACTTTTTTTAATATTGAATAATTTTTTGAGTTCGCATTCAAAAAAATAAAAGATTAAATATAAAAACTTTTCCTAGCTTTTTTTGTCTTTTGTTGTGGAGGTTTAACTTCCATTGATGACAACTTCTAATTCCTTACTTTGGCTTGGGGCTTTATGGGAGTGTCTCGCGTGGCCCAATGTAAAAGCCGCGGCTCTATTTCTCATAGGTGGAGCATATCCGTAACAAAAACAAATTCACCCTATCTTTGTTAGTGAGAGGACGGCCTATCTTTTGCTGAATGAAGGCCTACCCTTGGTTGATAAGGTAAAACCCAAGGTCCCCTCCCAAATTTTGGGTCCAAAGTTTGTACACCCCAATTTTTTTACGGGGGAGGGGTCGACTGCACTCTAAGAAATTGCCTAATTTCAAGCAAGACTATGAAAGCATTAAGGGAAAAAAATTCGAACTCCATGACAAAACAAAAAACCATTACATCTCATCAAATTTTCAAACCCCTTTTGATGTTTTATGCAAGTAGGTGTTCTAACTGGTTCCCGAGCCTATGGCCTCCCGCATTTTCGAAAAATGGAATTTAGCCAAACGAAGCATAGGGTGGGGTAGCTAATCGTCCCGAACGGGGAAACAACTCACTTCGCCCGAAACCCACACAAAGGCTCCCCTCCTTGGTTTCTAGGACGTCCGGGGTTTACCGCATCTACCACACAAACATAGTAGCATGTAACCCCAAGCAAAGAAAAAGAATTTAACAATTCCTAAAAAGTTAGTAAAAAAATATAAGAAGCACATTTAAAGAGAACAATTCGAAAATTCAGGTGGGTTGCTACTGGCATTCGGTCCCCAGCGGAGTCCCCCACCTTTGATCTAATTTTTGAATTCCCCCTTCCCAAACCGCTAGACGCCCAGCTCATCAATGTAATCCTCGACTTGAGTTAGGAAATTTTGTTTGATTTTTGGGGGGTCGCCACCCAACTGTTTTTTGGAAAATTTAATTAAGACTAAAGGGGGAAAAAGTCTTAATTTGGGCCACTAGTCTCGTTATTTTCCCCTTTTCGTTTTTTTTGAAAAAAGGAAAAGGAAAACCGAGTTTCTAAGTCCGAGGCAAACCTATTAAAACCTTTTCGGTTTTTCCACCTAAACTCCTGAAATTGTTCCCCTTTAAAATGTTTTTTTTATTTTGTTTTTTGTTTCTTTTTTTTATGTTTTTGAATTATTTCAAGAAAAGATTAATTTTAGGGTTGACCCCAATGGGGGCCCCACGTACCTCTCTTAGGGTCAACAAACCCTAGTTCCTTTTCTAAAAAAAAATTTTTGTTGTTTGGAATTTTTTAAATTTTTAAAACTCTTTTGCTTATGTTTTACCCTTTTTTGGGGTTTTTTTAAAAAAAAATCTAACCAAGCTTTTAATTGATTTTGAAAAAGATTTTTTTGGGAAAAACATCAATTTTGGATTTATTAGGAAAGATTTTTTTAAGTGCTAAAACCAATTTTTATATTTTTTAAATTTTTTTAAATTTTTATGTTTTTTATGATTTTTATGATTTTTCTATTTTTTTTAATTTTTTTTGATTTTTTTTTCCCCAAATCATTATCTAAACCTTTTTGAAAAACTAGAATTTTATTATTATTTTTTTTTAATATTTTTAAAACTCTTCTCATTTTTATTTTTTTTATTTTTATTTTTATTTTTATTTATATATTTTTTTTTTTATTTATTATTATTTATTATTATTTTTTTTTCTATTTTTAATTATTTTTTTTCTACATTTTTAAATTCTAGAAAAATCTAATTTCTACATTTTCCTATTTATTACAAATAAATAAATAACTAACTAAATAACAAATAATAAATTAATTAATTAATTTGGAATAAATAAATAAACAAAATTAATTAAATAAAAATATACCAAAAAATCCGACTTACCTGGATCCGAGTCGATACGCGGGTCGGGTCGTCGGGTCGAAATCGGGTCGGGTCGAATCGGTCGGACACGGCGGCGAGGAGGCTCGTTCACGGCGTTCCGCGGCTTTTTGCAGCGGGTGAGGTGTCGAATCCTAGCTTCTCGAGGGTGCTGAATCCAATGGTGGCGGTGGTTCACTCCCAGATCGCCTCCTGGTGGTGGTTTAGCTCCGTCGTGTGCTCGCGGTTTTGGATCCTTCTTCCGATGCTCTCCGATTTGCACTCTTTCCTCACTTTCTCTCAATTGTGATTCGTGTTTTGGCTTCCTCTACTCCTCCTCTATTTATAGGCGTCCGGAAACCCTCTTGGATAAGCTCAGATCGCCGATTTGGATAAATCTGAATTTTCTTCCGTTTTTAGATTTGATTTTATCCCGGCGATTTGATGTTGATCTCTTGTTTTTCTTTGATTTATCTTATGGATTCGGCTTTATCTTGACAATAATCTAGAAGATTTGAAAAAAAAAATGATCGATTCCACCTTCGTCAGACTTGCTCTGGCTTCTCCTCGCGTCTGTCCGGGTGAGGAAGACGATCACGCACGATGCACGCGTTTTCTCTCGGCCAATCACACGCTGCCACGTGGCGGCTCCAGGGAAAAGAAGGAAAAAATTTGCCGAGCGCACGCGGGGGGATTCGAACTCGCGACCTTCAGCCTTCACACGGTCCCAACATGCACGCACGAGCCAGCTGAGCTGGCCCATTTTCTCGATTTTCTTTGTATCGCAAATTGCATATATGCAATGCGGTTTTTCCATTTTTTGTATTTTTTTGAAATTTCTAAAATTTGTAAAAATTACTCGTCCTTTATTATTACTATTTTCGAAATTATTTTTCAAAATTGATGTGTTTTCCTATTATTTTTATTTTTTTTTTAATATTTTTACTATTTTATACTAAATTAGGGAAAAAATTTTGGGGAAAAAATTAAGATTATTGAGAATTGATTATTTTTTTTTAGAATTATTGACTCCTGGGGAAAAAATGGGGTGTTTCACTGCCAACATCATCTAAAAACCCCCCTTTATGACCTCATTTCGCTTTTTTTAAACAAAATACCTTTTCTCAAATATCCTTTTCAATACTTCAAATATAGATAACCTTCTATTATCGCCTTTCTTGACATGCAAAAATTTACTTACCAAACTTACAAAAACAACATGTTTTGGCCTAGTAAGAATGATTTAAATGATTCTAACAAATCTTTGATAACTTAACCTTCCTCTGTCTACTTAAGTCCTCACTCACTTTTCTCTCCAGTTAGTTTTTGAAAGAGTTTTCTACGTTTGCATGCAATTTTTCCCAAATTTTTTGCAGCAAATTAAGTATGTACTTTCCCTTTTTGAAAAAAGGTACCATTTTTATTTTTCCCGTAATCTCCATTCCTAAAACTCTTTCAAATCTCTCAAACATTGACTTTTTAAAACCATCTTAGCTCCCCTTTAATTTTCAATTTCTCCTTTACCATTTTGTAACTATTATGTTGTCAAAATAAAAATCAAAACAATTTTTCTATTAAAATTTTCTTCTTTATGAATATTGGGCCATATTTTCCTGGAATACTCGTAGGGGCAAATAGTACAAATTTTTTTAACCCTGCTTAAGCTGACAAATCGTCAAACTCAGATTTATTTAGAATCACTAAGATTTGTAAAATTGGAATGTAAATCGAAATTAAAAATGTAAGTTTATACAACCTATAAAAATAATTTAAAAAATGTAAAAAAATGTTCCCTATAGTCATTAAAAAAACAGAAATATAAGAGAAAATTAATAAATTAAATAAAATTTTTAGTAAAAATTCAAAAAAAATTTATATTTAGACAAAAAACATAATTGTTTTTTAAATGCAAAAACTACAATATAAAAATAGTAACAATAAAAATACACAAGATAAAAATTAAATAAAAAAAACACAAAGCTAAAAAAATAATAAAAAAAAATTCTCTTTCATCATTAAAAATAAAAACTATTACGCTCTTCTCATTAAACTACCCTTTCCCCACTACATTTCCCAAAATCAAAACATTTTTTGGGAATACTATTAATAATATCCTTATTTCTATTTTCAAGTTCCCTTAAAAACCAAAAAATTTATATAGGTAAAGCCAAGTTATATGAAACCATTTTTAGCCCATTTGACTTTAAAATGTAGAATCAAAAACTTGTTAAAAACAAAGATTTTACTAATTTTAATGTAAACTCGTGATTCTATAAAAAAACTAATAAAAATGATTTAACCAATTGACTCAAAAAGTATTTAAAATCATAAACTTGTAAAATCATATAGAAATCGCGATTTTAACAACTAGGGGTGATTGTCTAATCCATCAAGAGATTTTTTTTTTTATTTGCTCACTTCCCAATCTCATTTTCCCTAGAAAATATAGGGGAAATCAACATCTCCTCCTTGAGTTCCCCATTAAAGAAAGCATTCTTATTTCCTTTATGATGTAGAGGACAATCTAAGTTTGCAGCTTAGACAAAAGGATTCAATTTGATATTTGAATTTTGTAACAGCAAATTCTTTTCATAACCTTTCCACAATTTAACACCCAAAAAAATGAGACACTAATTGTTTTTTGTTTTTCATAACCAAATTGGCTCTATTTTTGAGGGGAGAACACTCACTCTTCTTTAAAAATTTCTTGCCTCAAGTTTTTTTTGCAACATCTTAATGTCTTTCTTTTTCAAACCCCTCATTTTTTCCAATATAGCCATCTTTTGTTTGGGTTACTCCTTGATTCATAAATATTCTTAGAATTTTCACTTATCTATTAATGCAAAATTTTTTAAAACTTCTTGATAAGCCGATATAGCAAAGGGGATTTAAAATGGCTATGACATAGTTCACTTTCTTTTGAAGAGCACAAGAATACTAAAATTTTTTACTTCACCCCTTCTTTTTCCTTGTCTAAAAAATTACACAATGTAGGAAAAACTAATTCTTAATTAAAGTTATTTGATTTTTTCTTACAATACATCATTAGATCGTTGAGGAATCTAACCTCTTGTCAAATAAAAAAAATTACTCTTTGGGCTTTTTATATTCTCTTCTAGATTGACACAATTCATCTAATGTTGGGGGGGAAAAAACAATGCTAAGGGAAATTTTGAAGCTTTTAGGGATAAACTGGACATATTGATATGTGAGGATTGGGATTAGATGTGGGGGCAAAATTGAAAAAAAGAAAAGAAGAGAAACCCCCTATTCCTTTTACTATTTACCCTCCCCCCTCATAGAGGATTTGGGGAAAAAGGGAAAAGTTTTCATTTAAGGGAAAAACCAAAGACAAAAAGTCTCATATGGAAAGGATATAACATTTTATCCTTTTTACTAAGAATACCCCAAATAGGGGCAAACAATACTTTCTTTTAATTTATTTATATGCAGTTGAAGAGATGGCAAAAAAAACAACAAAAAAAGAGAAAATAGCAAATAAAAAGGGAGTGTCCTTCTATAAAACCCCCAAGAAATCTAGAATTTATAAATTACCAAAATTGATTATCAAAAAGGTTAAAGTTATAAAGCATCATGCCCTAATAAAAAGGATAGAAAAATTGAAAACCCCCAAATTTATAAATATTTAATGGAATTAAAAAGAAAAAATTTTTAAGTCAACTAAAAAAGGATTTTTAAAATTTAAGGCCAAATTTTTTAAAAAAATCCTTTTTTCCCAAACCAAATTTTCCAAAAATAATTTTAAAATAGCCTTTTGATCCCCAAAAAATTGTAAAAACCCAATTAGGTAATAGAACATTAAGGAATTATTTAGATCAATTAGAAAAAAAAAAAAGAGTTTTAGAGAAAATTTGCAAATGACCAAAATCCCCCTTAATTTGGGTTTTTTAACAAAGGGAATTACTAAAATTTTGAGATAGAAAAAAAATTTGGGAGACTTGGGGATGAAAAATCTTAGCTAAAATAAAGGGGGAAATTTAAAATAAAAGGGAAAAAATTCTTTATGTGCCCAAAATGAGTGAACTTAGCACTGTGGGGAAAATTTTACATAAACCTTGTGGTCCCCCCTTACCCCCATAAACCCCATGGTTTTAGAAAATCCTTTAAAAACCCCTTTTTTTAGAAACCAAAAACCCCCCCATTTCTTTTTTTTTTTTTAAATTTCACCAATAAAGGCTTAAAAACCCATAAAACCCTTAACCCTCTCAAATTTAAACCCCCAATTCCCTTTAAAAACACCCCAACTAGTGTTTTTTTTTGGGGGTTTAGGCAAAAACAAGGAAGGAAAGGGGGGGGCTCCAAATTTTGGTGAAGAGAATAAATGAGGTAAATGGCAATTTTTTAAGTAAGGGGAGATTAAAGATACTAAAACTTTAAACTATTGTATTAACTACTATTTACATGTTTAAAACTGTTTTAAAGATTGGGAAACACCCCCTTTGGGCCCTTGGAAATGGGACCCTTGAAACTTTAGGTTTTTAAATGACTTGGGAAAAGGGGAAGACATCATCCCCACTCAAATGGGGGTAATTTTAGATGATTTAGGAAAATTAAAATAAGGGAAAAGCTTTTTGAAAAATTCCATGAGTGACTTTTTAGATTCCCAATGTACCCTTTAGGAATGCATTTGAGTTTCCAAGTGTTAATGAATACAATAATCGCATAGAATGAAGATATGTTTGGATGATTAAAAAGATTAAAGGAAAAGTAATAGGAATCATTACTATAAGACCCATAACCCAAGCGAGGCCAAAGGATTCAAAACTTGTAATAAAGAACTTTTTGAACAATTAACCCCGAAGACATTTGTTTAGTATCGCATTTACTTTAATATTGTTTTGCATTTCATCAGACACATTTTTCGTATTAAAGAAGGGGGAACAAACACAAAAATTTTTGGTGTTATTTATTTATGGCCTAAAAAATCTAAAGAAACCACCATACATTGTTCCATTTAAAGGGAAACCGACGGGACTTTTCTAATTACGTGGGAAACTGGGTTTGTAACTTTTTTCTTGTTAATTTTTTCCCTTTTTTAAAAAAGGAAAATACTTTTTAAAGGGGGGGGGGGATTGAGGAAAACTTTTCAAATATTTTTACAACTACATTCACGGAGGGGCCTTTCTTTCATGCACTAAAACACTTTTATAAAATTTAACTAAGAAAAGAGCGAGAGGCTTGTTTTTATTGTGCGCAATATCAATTATTTCAAGCCCATTTCCTATTCCACTATGTGTTCATCTAGTAAGCAATTGGGATTCTTACTTCTCTCTATTTCACGTAAATTAAGGTTCGATTCCAATTAGGTTCCACAAATTGATTGGGGAATTATTATCTTATTTCTTCCCAAATTTTGTTTTAATATTGTAATTGGCTTTGAAGCACATCTAATTTGGTATCAGAGCAGGGTTTTGAGAAGGATTTCATGATTTTAATTTGGTTTAAGGTTCTGTTTGCCATTTATAAATTTGTTGTTTGTAAAGGGGAAATTGAAGGCATTGTTTAATTAGCCAGATTACTTGCTTTTTGCGGATTGAATTTGTGGAATTCAATTTAAAATTTTTCTCCCCTTTCTTGCTGTAAACCCACTTGGGAAGTTAGGGAGTCATTTCAAGTTGATTCCATAATTGTTCTTGCGTAGTAATTGTGCAAAAATTTTCTCTAAATGCATTGACTTGGGATTGGAAGATTTGTGCCAGAAATTGAATTAAGTGTTGAAGGGATTTTGTGTGGGGATGGTTGACTTTATGCTGGGAGATTGTTGAGCATTGAAGAATCCGAACTTGTAAAGTAAATTTTGAGTAAAAGGGTCAATGTCCCGTGAGGGGTTGATCCTTGGGGAGGTTAAATTGTGGGGGTAGTGTGGTTTGCTGAATTTAAAAGTAAAAACCGAGGTGTGAGTGTGTTGTTCATAGAGGTTTTTTTGGAGTGCTTAAATGTGTGTAGAGTGACAAATGTATTTTTAGTTTGGGAAAAATCGGTGTTGTGAAAGTGTGATTGTATAGAAAAAAAATTGTCAAGGGTAATTCAAAAAAAAAAAAAAAACCCGTCAAATGATAGTTTGGGAAGGGGATTGGAAATGAGGGTAATGTCAAGTTTGGGGGAGGGCAGGGGCGCCGTGCTGCAGGTGGGAAAACACTCGAAGAACATTCAAAATTACCACTTTGTTGCTACATTTCAACACTGGAGATCAAAGACATTTCCCCAAAAAACCCCATGGGAAATCCATAACAAACCCCACCCAGGTACCCACAAAAAAGCAAGAAGGAAGGGTTGTTGGAGGAAAAGGGGGAGGAATGGAAAAAAGATTATCATCTTTTAGGAGGGAAAAGGGGTATAATCTTGATAATAACCCTTTCCCAAACCATAAATTCAAGCCCCCTCAGGGGTTGGATATGTAAAATTTAGATAAAAGAAACCCACCCAAAACCCTAAAATGCCTTCATTTGCTGGAAAGGGGTTTTTATAGAGGGTTTTTTAGTTGAGTGGGAAAAAAAAGATGGCCCATTTGAGGTTAGAAATTAATGATCAACTCGGTTTGTCTTGCAACAGTAAAATTAAAGCTATGCCGTTTTTATGGTGGAAGAATCTTGAGCAATTGACAAAGAGATGGTAGGCAAAAATACATACCTAGTAGGAAATAAAGGGGGTTATAAGAGGGGGTTTATACTAAGCACTATAGAAGGAGTTTTTATGCGTCTCCGACATTCAGGAAAAAGGAAAAACTTTGATGAAATGATGATTTGAGACACTGATGATTAGATTGGTCAGTTGAACCTCTTGAAAGACCAAATATGATTTTGTTAGGGTTATATATGAAATTTCTTTTATTTTAACTCCAAGTAACACCTTTTATGAAGCCTCCAACTAGCTTAAAAGTGGAGAGATAAGGGAAACTAAACCCCTTTTTAACAGCGAGCAAAGGGATGAAACTTCTACAAAAAGTAAATTCTGAGGGGAAAAAGGGTTTATGGAGGGGGGAAAAGTAAAATGTGGGAAAAGAATCCATATACCGGACAGAGAGGGGAAAAGAGTTAGTGGGGAAAGGAAAAACAATTTTAGGTAATGATAACAAACAGATTGTAGTTGGGATACAAGAGATGGGGCGTCAAGTAAATGCTTTAAAGTTTGGGGTTTTTGACATATGGGTACTCAGTGTCCAAACAAAAGGGTAAGACACTAAGAGGTCGAGAGTGGGGAAAGGGGAGGAAAAGTTTAAATTTAGGCCATAGATCTTCAACTGATTAGATGATATATGGGATGTAAAAGCTAAAAATATAGGATAATAAAATGGTCTATTTGTCCATTTTGTCGCGTAGGGCAGACTTCCTTTTCCCACAATATATGATAAGGGGAAAAATTTTTTCCAACTCCTTTGGGTAAAAGGTAAACAATACTCTATTAATATAAGGTAGTTGTACTAATTTTTTCGCGCCTTGTTAGTGACAAATTGAAACTTCACAACCTCACATCCCAAGCCCCATAAATTGCATTAGCTGAGTAAAACAGGGTAGTCTATATGTCACTCAAAGGGGCTAAGGTGCCTTTTAACATAGGAGATAAATACCATAATGAGATTATTTGTGACATTCTTCCTATGTGTACATCCCATATAATTACTTGGCAGCCTGAATTAAATGAAGGAGAGTTTTACATGAGGGCCCTTTGGGAAACTTGTGTTCCAGAAAGAAGGCAAGCGTATAGTGTTGAACCCCCAATGTCACCTTCTGAGGTGTAAAAGGCATAGATGCAAATAAATAAGGTTTGGGGAAAAAGAAGATGTTATTAGTGGGCAGTATGAGCTGGGGGGCCATAGCAAATGAAGGCCAATGTACCTATTCAAATGAGGTATGTTAGAGATGGATGTACGTGAATAGTTACCCCTATGGTAACTCAAGTATAGATGAATACAAAAATCTTTTTAAATGAATTACATAAGGGGTTACTGCCTCTAAGAGGTATGAGCACACCATTGACTTTCAACCGGGATCAGTTTTTAACCGAAAACGACCTGCAAAATCGCAAAGAATCCTGAGGAGGCTAAAGAATTGAAGTTTACAAGTGGAAGAATTGGTAAAATGGGGTTTTATCAGGGAGAGTATCATCCTTGTGCTGTTCCTCCCTTCTTGTTCCTAAAAAGGATGGCACATGAAGGATGTGCACCCATAGTCGAGCCATCAACAAATCACCATTAAATACCAGGGATCCCCCATTCTAGACTTGATGATATGTGGATGAGCTACATGGTGCACAAATATTCTTAAGTTGGGTCTTAAAAAAAGGGTATCACCAAATTTGAATGAAGGAAGGAGATGATGGAATATTGCTTTTAAAACATGCCATGGGGTTTTTGAGTGATGGTCATACCATTCGGGTTAAATAATGCCCTTTAAAACTTTTATGAGGCTAATAATCATGTAATGAAGGAATTTCTAGTAAATTTGTTTTTTGTTTATTGTGATGAAATTTTGATTTACAGCAAAAAGCTTGAAAATCATGTGAGCATTTAAGGTTGTATTTTCAGTATGAGGGACAACAACTGTATGCTAATCTCAAGAAGTGTTCTTTTTATCAAACGAGGTAACATTTCTAGGATTTATTATACTGGTTCTGTGTCCCGGGTAATGAGGAAAAAATGAGGGCTATTAGGGATTGGCCAACACCAAAATCGATTGTTGAGGTAAGAATTTTCATGGGCTATCTTCATTTTATAGATTATTTGTCAATAACTTTAGTAGCAATGTCAGTTGTTAATTGAATTGACAAAGAAAAATGTTCCTTTGTTTAGGGAAAAAGGGCCCAAAAGAGTTTGAGGAGGTAAAAGCAAAACTAACTAGTGCTTTAGTGTTAGTTTTACCTGATTTTGACAAAAATTTTGAATTAGAGTGTGATGCATCAAAGGTAGGGATTGGTGTTATGTTGATGTAGGATAAGAAGCCCATTGCTTATTTCAGTGAAAAATTGAGTGGCTCACCTTTAAACTACTCAATAATATGATAAGGATTCTAATCCTTAGTGAGGGCGTTGATGACATAGAAATCATTATCTTCTTCCTAAAGAGCTTATTATTTATACAATCATGAGTCCTTGAAACACGTTTAGTTTCAGCAAAACTATCAAAACGCTAAGCTAAATGGGTGGAGTTTCTAAAGAGTTTTTCATATGTGATTAAGTATAAGAAGGGAAAAACAAATGTTGTAGCTGATGCCTCTGTCCATCAAGTATGTACTTATCACCTCTCTACAATCGAAACTACTTGGGTTTGAATTGATAAAGGAACAATATTTGCATGATGAATTTTTTAAAGTAATTGTTAAGAGATGTTCTAGAGGAAAGATAGTTGAATGGGTATTATATGATTGATGGCTTTTTATATAAGGTAGGAAAATTGTGTATACCTATGGGTCTAATAGAGAATTGTTGGTGAAGGAAGCTCATGTTGGAGGATTATCTAGTCATTTGGCGAAAAGAGGACTCTAGCTTTGTTAAAAGAGCATTTTCATGAAGAGGTATGATGAAAAATGTCCATAAGGTATTGGAAAAGTGTAGGGTCTATAAGAGGCAAAAGGAAAGAAAGGAGTTTAAGGTAAATATATGCCTTTGTCTATACCTACCCAACCTTGGAATGATATTAGTATAGATTTTGTTTTAGGTTTACCTAGACACAAAGAGGAAAGGATTCCATTATGGTTTTTTGTTGATTGCTTCAACAAAATGTCACATTTTGTGCCTTGCCACAAACAAATGACACATTCTTTATAGCTAACCTTTTTGTGTGGGAAAATTGTAAAACTACATGGTGTTCCACACAACATAGTGTCTAACAGAGATACTAAGTTTCTTACTTTTTCTGTAAGACACTATAGAGAAGACTTGGTACTAAACTCATGTATCCTGTGCCATCCCCAAACAACACCAAACAAAGGTTGTTTTAAACATACTCTTGGTACCTTTTTAAGAGCAACGGTTTGGCAAGAATCTTATTGATTGACTTATGTCTCCCTATTGTTGAGTTCGCTTACAATAGGTCAACTCATTGTTCAACCAATAAGTCTCCCTTTGAAAATTTTTGTATGGCTATAATCCTACTCTTCCATTGGATTTCATAGTAACCACTAACAAAGGAAAAAGCTTGAGTGGAATAGAACAAGCTAAGGAGATTCAAAAATTTCACCAAAGGATGACTGAACTTTTTTAGAAAACTCAAGAATTTGCAGAAGCTTCAAGGTAACAAAAATAGGAAAACTAGAATTTATAATCCAGGTGATTTTAGTTTAGATTAATCTTAACAAAGACAGGTTTCCTCACAAAAAGTCACTAAAGTTTTCACCTAGAGCTAATGGACCTTACAAAGTTATCAAATGCATTAACAACAATGCATATAGGATAGAACTGTCAGGAGGATACGACATCTTTGCTACATTTAATGTTGCAACCTATCACCCTATTTACCAAATGACGTTCATGAGGACCTATCAGATTTGAGGGCAAATCTTCAAACAGGCTCGAGGAGATGATAGGAATCATACATCTACAAGACCCATAACCAGAGTGAGAGCTAAAGGATTACAGAACTTGATAATGATAATACTTTTTGAAAAATTTAAAAAGCCTGAAAACATTCATTAGTGTTTCATTAACTTTATATAATTGTTTTACATTTCATCAGACACATTTATTGGTATTACAAGATGGCCAAAAAAACACACTAATGCTTGGTGTGTGAGTTGTCATGGACCTACAAAAATCTAGAAGAAACCAGCCCCTACATTATTCCATTTGACGTGGAGAACCAGTTGGCACTTGTTCCAATTGGCGTAGGGAAGATTGGCTTATGTAACATTTTATCTTGTTAATTTTTCCTTATTTAAAAAAAGGTATAAATACTTGTAAAAGAGGGGATTGAGGAAAATTTTTCAGATATATTTTTACAACTACAAACACATGGAGGGACCTCTCTTTTAGGCTAAAAACGGTTCTCAGTAAATCTTGAGAAATAAAGTAGTGTTTGCTAGTCAAGACCAAGGGGCAATGAAGGGTCAAAAGCTTTTTGGGGACTGCTGGTTACTACAAGGGTTTTAGGGAAAGGGTTTTCATTTAGCAACTCCTTTGCCCCAATTGCACAAAAGAAGGGGAGATTATGTAGGATGATATGATGTCTTAAAACCCAAGATTAAGCACATGTAAAATAATTTTAAAAAAAAATTTAGAAAAGTCAATCAAACTAGTTCAACAAATTTCATAATTCCTCAATATTTTGAAACCCAAATTTCCCCCAAAAGGACGTGATCAAGATGAATCCAAATATGATATGCTCCCATGCCAAAAGATTTGTGCCCCAAAAGGGGAAATTTTAAACACACCAAATTAAACCAAGTAACAATCTCTAAAAAGGGCTGCACAATTGGTTCAAAGGTGAAACAATTGTAGCGTGAAATAATTGCATTATGGACTGAATGATGGATTACATGAAATAAAAACAACACATTAGTATAATCCTCAATGGTAATCACAAAATTTTACTCCAAAACCCGCGGGGGATTCTACTAATATCACAAGAAAATAATTGATCCCCCTTTACAAACCAATACTTTCACGGCTTAAGAAGCATGCACAATGGATGAACCGAATTCAAATGTAAAAGTAACTCAATTTTAAACACAAAAATTCGATATTATCAAAAGGGAAAAATTAACCAAGAAAAATTCCAATTCAACCCTAGATTTATACACTAAAGAAGAAAAAGAAAACACAAAAAGAAAGGTTTTATTTTTACTCACAATTTTCCTTTGTTGCACTCGCCACAATTTCAACTTTGGGATTTAAATTGATTTAAAAGCAAATTTGGATTTGGAAAGCCCTAAACCCTTTACCGTGAAATGTTTTTATGAAAAATTTTCAAAAAGCCCCTCAAAACCTACTTAGCTACTTTTTACTTGCTCCCTTTTGGGTTAAAAAGTATATAAAATTTCAACTATGCCATTTTAGGGGCCGATCCTAAAACTCAATTAAACCAAATAAAAAAATGTTCCAAAAACTTTTCACAAAATAGTCCCCAAAAAAATAATTTTCAAATAAAATAGTCACCATCATGAGCTCTTCCTAGGATTTGTTTGGGGTAACTTATTGCGGTTTAGGTCGGTTCATAGATAACCCCCAAGCTGGTCCTTGTAAGTTTGTCCATCACTTGTAAAGTTTATAAGTGGCCGTTGGAAAATTTTAAAATGATAAGATAAAAAGGTTTTAAAATTAAAACGAAAAAATTTTAGGGTCCAATTTGCCCAAAATGGGGCCTCATCCCAAAAAAACGAAAACCCTTTTGTTCTTGCCCCAAAGAAAGTCTTGTTGGGTTTTGATTCCTATCATGATAGGTGGGAAATGCTTTATAACACTAAAAAGAGAAATTGGTAATTTAAAACTCCAATTTAGCCTACCCAAAATAGGGAAAGAGTTTAAAAAATTTTTATGGTGTTTGATTAAGGTTTTGGGTGTTACTTATGCAAAAGGGGAAAATTTCACTTAAACACCCCATTTTTGCCTAGGAGTCAATAATTTTCATAATTCCCAAAATTCAATTTTTCCAAATTTTTCCATTTTTTTTCCCCTAATTTGCATAAAATAATAAAAATGTTTTAAAAAAAAAAAAAAAATAGGGGAAAAAACTTCAATTTTGAAAATATTTTGGAAATAGCAATAATGAAAATAAAAATTTTTACAAATTTTTAAATTTCAAAAAATACAAAAAAAAAAAGAAAAATCGATTGCATATAGTAATTTGCAAAAAAAATAAAATCGCGAAAAGGGGGGGTAGCCAGCTGGTCCGGGCCGGGGGCCTAAAGCGCGGTGCGGGGTGCGGGGGGGTCGCGGGTTGGGAAACGCGAGGAAGCAGTTTCCGCTTTTTTGCGATTTTTCTCATTTGCCCAGGACACGTGGCGACATCTGATTGGCTGGAGGAGCGTAGCGCCGGGCGCGTGTTTGTCTCCTACCTAAGCCGAGATCGCCGGCGGGGAAAAAAAATTCGTATTTTTACCGTTTTGATTCGATTTTTTTTTGCACAAATCCAACAGATCTTCAACAAAGATAAATAAAATTATCAAATTTAAAAATCAAATCGCAACAAATCGTTGGTTTGGGCACGAATCAGGAGTTGGTTTTTCAAACCGAAAATCGATCAGCTTCAATCGGAGGAAATCCAAAGCTTATCCAGCTCGTTTTCAAGCGCCTATAAATAGAGGAGGGAGATGAGGAAGGAAGTCACAGATCAGAATTGCGAGAGAGAGAGAAAAGAGTGTAGATCGGAGGAAACCCAAAGTTGCGACCGGGGATCGGAGTTGAGCCACCGCAAGGATTTTCGTTCTGGGAGTAATAAAAACCCGCCACCACCATCGGATTCAGCACCCTCAAGAAGCTGGATTCGACACTTCACCCGCAAAAGGGACCGCCGGAACGCCGTGGAACGAGCCAACCCCCCCCGCCGTGTCCGACGATCCGACCCGACCCGAATTCGACCTCGACCCGACCGACCCCAAAGGGATCGACCCGGATCCAGGTAAGTCGGATTTTCCGGATTTTTTTTTTATTTTTATTTAATTAATTTTGTTTATTTATTTATTCTAAATTTAAATTAATTAATTTACTATTTGTTATTTAGTTATTTATTTATTTATTTATGTTGTTATTTTTAATAAATAGGAAAATGTAGAAATTAGATTTTTTCTAGAATTTAATAATGTAGAAAATAAAAAATAATAATAATAATAAATAGATAAATAAAAAAATTAAAAAAATAGTAATAATAATAAAAAAATATAGAAAAATAATAAAAAAATTGGGGAAAATAAATCATAAAATTTTAGATGTCAAATAGGATAGCAATGAACAAAATTCCCAAAAATCAAAAATCACAAAAATCCAAAAATTAACAAAAAAAAATCAAAAAACAAAAAAAATCATTAAAAAGATAAATAAATAAGTTTTAGCACTTAGAAAATCATTTTCGTCAAATAAATCAAAATATGTGTTTTCCCTACAAAAATCATTTTCAAAATGAAATCAAGCTTAGTTAGAGTTTTTTTTAGGAAAAAATCCCCAAAATGGTAAGAACATAAATAAAAAGAAATTTCAAAATTAAAATTCACCAACACACTAAGATTTTCAAAAGCGAACTACGGCTTGTTTGATCCTAAGTACAGGTACGTAGGCACCCATTCAGGTCAACCCTAAAATAAATGAAAAAATTCCTTTTTCTGAAATAAATTCATAGACATAACAAAAATTAACAGAAAACACAATGAAAACATTTCTAAAGATGAACAGTTTTAGGAGATTAGGTGGTTTAAACCGTACAGGTTTTAATAGGTTAGCCTCCGAGACTTAGAAACTCTGGTTTTTCCCCTTTTTTTCTCTTCTCACAAAAACGAGAAGAGGAAATAACGACGACTAGTATCCAAATTAAGACTAATCCGCTCCTTTAGTCTTAATTCACTTTTTCCCAACAACAGTTGGGTTTGGGGACTCCAAAAATCAAAACGAAATTCCTAACTCAAGTCGAGGATCTACATTAGATGAGCACAGGGTCTAGTCTAGATCGGATTTAGGATGGGAATTCAAAAATTAGACTCGACAGGATGGCGACTCCATGGGTGACCCATACCAGCAAGGGTAGCCACCTGAATCTCTCCAAGCTGTTCCCTTTAAAAAAATGTGTTTCAATCCCTTACTTTGTTACTAACTTTGCAGGATTTAGTTAGATTTTGATTTTTCTTTATGTGGGGGTTTTGCATGCATACATATGTTTGTGTGAGTAGATGCGGTGAACCCGGACCGTCCTAGAAACCTGAGACGGGGAGCCCTTGTGTAGGTTTGGGGGGGAAGTGAGTTGATTCACCGTTCGGGATGATTAGGCTACCCCCCCCTTGCTTCGGGTATGGCTGGATCCATTTCTTCGAGAATGCGGGAGGCCATAGAGTCGGGAAACCGTTGAACCAACCTACTTGTACATAACATCGTCGGGGGGTTTACAATTGGATGAAAATGTAATGGTTTGTTATTTTGTCCTTGATTTTTGGACTATTTCCCGTAACATTTATATTTTATGTTTGTAAACTAGGGCTGTTTCCTATTTAATAGATGGTAGCAGTGCAGTCAACGCCTCCCTTGCAAAGAGATTGGGGTGAAAGCCCTTTGGACCCAAAAATTGGTACGGGACCACTGGTTTTCCTTATACAACCCAGAGGAGCAAGCCTTCTTCCCAGCAAAGATGGGCCCCATCCTCTCACTGACAAAGCAAGGCAAATTTACCTAGGCCCGGGCCAGCCCCCAGTTATGGGAGATCGAGCCCGCAGCTTTTCTTCAGGGGACCGCTGAGATCACCCCCTACCCTGGGGGGAGTACACCCAGTTGCTAAAGGCTCCAGCCCCGACTGACAGTTTTACACCCCAACCTCGAGGCCCCGGGCCAGGGGGGGACCTTCAGTAGCTGCTAGGACCCGCAAAAAGGGGTCAACAAACCCCGGCGACTGTAATGGGTATTGCATACAAAATGGATGACTTAGAAGCCTGGTTTATTGCCGAGAAGACAAGGGGGACAGAAAGGACATCCTGTGTGGAACCCTAAGTTTAGAAAGAAAAGGGTGAACGCTTTATTTGACACCCTTCGCCCCCTACTGTTCCCCACGGACCTTCTAATTCACTAGGGTTGCAAGCGGTAACCCAATTCCTGGGGGGGAAAGATTTTAAATTTCCCGCTCTACTGGCTAACAGACCCGGGAATTTTTGAATTTCCTTTTTAAGAAAAAGGGCCATGGGATCCTCCCTCCACATCCCCTTCTGCTAATAGGGTTTTCGTAAGCCACCTAAAGTGTTCGGGCTGAACATGGTCAGGAAAAACCCTAGCCCAAAGGGGATCTGGTGGTTCGTAAGAAAAGGTGAAGTTACCCGACGACTTACCAGCCACAGTTGGGTGTCTCTTAGAACCCTTACGCCGAAATTTCATGGCCACCAGGGGGAGTTGTTTGCAATAAAATCATTTAACCTGCAGTAATTTCCAAAGAGTCCCATTAACGGGATCAAGGGATGTATCGGATATCCCCCCAACCCCGTAGTCCCCCAAATTTCGGCACCGTCCAAGACTAGTTTATGGGCCTACCAAAGCAGTCCCCTTTGAGTACCAGGATCCGAACCTATTGGTCCGGAAAGAAATTTGAAAGCTGGCAGAGGTAAAAAGCACTTTGGGAGGCAAAATCGAAAAGCCCGAATTGGCCTCGGCGAGCAGATGGCAAAGGGGGAAAACACCGACCACCAGGAGTTTGAAATCCGTCAGCTATACCAGACAGGGGAAAGAGATCCCGGGTTTCCGAGTACCCAGCCAAGCCCAATAAGATCAATCCAGAGACAGGATCTCCTGGAGCAGGTCAAGCCCGGTGGAAGAAAATTTTCGAAGTCAGATAAAAAAAAAACGGGAAAGGGGAGTTTCAAGGAAAAAACCAAAGAAACAAGGCCGGGAAAGCGCATTAGAAAAATGCCAACCGGGGTAAAGGAACTAGAAGCCATCATCAGGGGAACCCTGAGCCTCCAAAAGAAACCAAAGAGTAGGAAATGAGCTTATTTTAATTTTCTTTTTTTATTGAACCCAAAATTATTAATAAAAGTGAAGTTTTAATAATACATTGTCAATCGTTGTAAACCCCTTTTTACCTTTTGGCATCTGCGTGACACATGCTATCATTCTTGCATCCATCAACTAAAAAAAGAAAAAAAAGCGCGCCAGGTATCAAAATGCTTCCCCAAACAACCCAACCCACCCAGAAGCCAGTTTTTTATGCCCCAAGAGCAAAAATGGCCAACAGCAGTGACAACCGCCACAACACCAACGTGAATTGCCTCAGGGCCTAGGATTGATTCGTGTTTTGGCTTCCTCAACTCCTCCTCTATTTATAGGCCACTTGAAACCGAGCTGGATAAGCTCAGATTTTCCTCCGATCGAAGCTAATCGGATTTTCGTTAAAAAAAAACCAACTCCGATTTGTGTCTATCCATCGATTTGTTGCGATTGATCCAATTAGATAATGTTTATCTTATTTCTTTTGAAGATCATTTTGGATTTGTTGCAAAAATCGATTCAAAAACGGGAAATAACAAATTTTTTTCCTTCCGTCGTGATCTCGGGCTCAAGGTAGGAGACGATCACGCACCAATGCGTGCGGTTTATCTCCAGCCGATCAGATGCTGCCACGTTCCTGGTAAATGAAAAATTCGCAAAACGCGGAAACTGCTTTCCCCCGGTTTCGAACTTGTGACCTCGCACCCGCACCGCGCGCCTTAGCCCATGGTCCGCCCAGCTGAGCTAGCCCACTTTCCTGATTTTTCTAATTTCGCAAATTGCATATATGCAATGCGATTTTTCTATTTTTTGTATTTTTTGAAAATTCCAAATTTTGTAAAAATTGTTTATTATTTATTATTGCTATTTCTGAAATCTTTTTCAAAATTGATGTGTTTTCCTATTTGTTTTTTTTTGAATATTTTTATTATTTAGGGTAAATTAGAGAAAAATTGAAAAAATTGAAAATTGATTATTATTGAAAATTATTGATTCCTAGGGCAAAAATGGGGTGTTTTACAACTGCCCCTCTTTGTGGTAAAGTTGGAAAAAACTTGACTACAAAGATAAGAAAAAAAACCATTTTTGGTCCTCTTAAATATGTTTTTGGTAGGAAAATGCTCCAAGAGCTAATAATCCTACAATTGAAGATTTTTCCTAACAATTCAAGGTAATGTTCCTTCCCAAAAAGTGCTTTAGGGGCTGACAAATTGGCGATTGGACATGTCTCCATCATTGTGTAGGAATGTATGAGAAATGATGATGGGGAAGCGTCTTATCAGACTTGCAACCTTGAAACAAATTTACTAAAGGAAGCCCCTTATGAGCGGCTACTTGTCAACAGAGGCGTCTTGTTAGACTTGCAACTGTTTGGGAGAACATTTCCGAAAGTGCCCCGAGAGCTGACTAATCGGGAGAGTTTAGGAAAGTGCCCCTCATGGGTGACTAACCTTTGAATTGAATGCCTCAAAAAGTTACCCCTATGGGCTGACCATGAGGACAAAGATTTTTTTAGGAAAGTGCCCCCTATGGGCTGACTAACCTTTGATGGGATTGTCTCAAAAAGTGCCCCTATGGGCTAACCATGAGAACAGATTTTTAGGAAAGTGCCCTTATGGACTGCTAACCTTTGGGTGGGATTGTCTCAAAAAGTCCCCCATGGGCTAACCATGAGAACAAATTTTTAGGAAAGTGCCCCTATGGGCTGACTAACCGGGAATTAAATTTTGTCTCAAAAAGTGCCCCCTATGGGCTGACCAGGAGAACAAAGTTTTAGGAAAGTGCCCCCTATAGGCTGACTAACCTTTGATTGGTTTTGCCTCAAAAAGTGCCCCCTATGGGCTAACCATGAGGAAAAAGGGTTTTAGGAAAGTGCCCCCAATGGGTTGCTAACCTAGTGTAAAAATGATATTTTAGAAAGGTGCCTTTATAGACTGACCTTGGAAGAGACTGGGGAAGTGCCCCTTTTTGGGCTGACTACCCTTTATTAAGGGGAAGTGTTTAGACAAATGCCCCACTATGGCTGACTCATTTTGTGCTTTTGAATATGCTTCTACAGCTTGAACTAAATGATGTGATGATATGATAATAGTTATGCTTGCCAGTTTATCGTGGATAGCAACTAAACAACCGAACCTTCGTGCTGGTTCGCTTCTGCTTCTTTCTTCTTATCTTGACACGGGTTAAAAAATTTTGATGTGCTCCCTTTCTTTATGCGCAAGGCTCTTTTGACAGTAAATGTTATCCTAATAACGCGCTCAGTTTTAATGCTAAAAAATAGATAGGATTATACCACAAACCATATTAAGATTCATTTTCATTTTAGTGTTTATCTTTCATTGGTGAAATGGTGGGTAATGGGGTTTAAGAATATTTGTTATGGTGAATTGATTTGGATTATTGACCATTCAGGGATATTAACTTTGCTTTAAAAAATAAAAACTCGACTCAACGAAATTTGTATCGAACATTGGCTTTCATAAACATTGGCAAAAATTTCAATTCCCTTGCCTAAGGATAGTACATCTTTACAGCATCTATGTTAATGGGGTCTCTAAATTCTGACCATCCTTCTGAGTTAATATCAAAGCACCTCCTGACAGAACCTTTTTCACCACATGGGGGCCTTCATAGTTTGGGGTGAATTTTCCTCTGGAGTCTTGAGCGTTCGGGAGAACCTTCTTTAGTACCAAATCCCCCTCTTTAAAGTACCGAGGTCTCATCTTCTTGTTAAATGCTCGGGCCTTTCTTGTTGGAAACACTGGCCATGACATAATGCGGTAAGCCCTTCTTTCATCAATCAGATTCAGCTGATCAACATCTTCTTTACCCAGTCTGATTCGGTTAACTGAGTTTCTGATAAGATTCCGAATGATGGTATCTCAACTTCAACTGGTAGCACTGCTTCAGTACCATATACCAATGAATATGGGCTAGCTCCTGTAGACGTTCTTATTGAAGTCCTGTAAGCCATGAGAGCAAACGGTTTAACATTTCATGCCAATCTTTGTAAGTTGTTGTCATTTTCTCGATGATCTTTTTGATATTTTTATTAGCTGCTTCTACTACCCTTTCATTTGAGGTCGGTAGGGAGTTGAATTTTCTGTGGCTTATGGGGAATTGTTGACATAAACCTGTCATCGATTTGTTGTTGAGATTGGTACCGTTGTCGATGTTTGATGGCTCAGGAACTCCATATCGGGCTATTATGTCCCTTTTTAAGAAGCGGACTATTACCCCTTTTGTGACATTGGTGTATGATGAAGCTTCTACCATTTGGGTGAAGTAATCAATCGCTACCAGTATAAATCTATGGTCGTTGGATGCTGTCGGGGGGATAAGGCCTATTATGTCGATTCCCCACGTGGAGAATGGCCATGGTGCGGATAAAAAATGTAGCTCGTTGGGCGGAGCATTTATCCGGTTTACGTAGACTTGACACAGATGACAGTGCTTGACATATTTTATGCAATCTGATTCCATGGTCAACCAATAATATCCCCAACCTCATGTTTTTTCGGGCTAACATGTAGCCATTCATATGAGGTCCACATACTCCTTCATGTACTTCTTTCATCAGTTCGCAGGCTTCATTTTGTCCACACATCTTAACAAGGTGGTATCAGCTGATCTTTTGTAAAGTATAGACCCACTAATAGGAAATTGGCTTCTAACCTTCTGAGTGTTCTTTGGTCATTCTTTTTGGGCCATTTCGGGGTATTTACCTTCTTGGAGAAAGGTCTTGATATCGTGATACCAGGGTTTGTTATCTTGTATTTTTTCCATTGTTAAACAGTAGGCGGGCCGACTTTCGATGTCTTTTTCATCGGTTGAACTTCGGCTCCTCCGGGTTATCTGGATCATAGATGCTAGTGTGGCTAGTGCATCTACGAATGATTCTGAGTTCTCGGGATGTATGTGAAAGTGATTGCCTTGAATTCCTCAATTAGCTCTATCAAGTGTTTGATGATATGGTACCAGTTTGGGGTCTTTAGTCTTGTTTCCCCCTTTTGGGTCTGTAGTTTTAAATGAGCGACGAATCCCGTATACCTCTAATTGCGGTTTCCCCATTTGGCAGGCCATTTTGGGGCCCAAGAATACATGCTTCATATTCTGCGATATTATTGGAATAGGGAAAATGTAAGTCTCGTCGATGCAGGGAATTGAGTGCCGTCGGGGATTCAATACTGCCCCAACCCCACAACCGAATACGTGGGCGGCTCCATCGAAAACCAATTTCCATTTCAGGTTCTGCTTTATCCCAAAATTTCTTCTACTAGCATATTTTCCACTGTCAATATTTCTCATCGGGAAATTGGGCCTTTGTTTTGGAATCTGCTCAGACAGGTGTTCGCAATTGGTCGGCTAAAGCTTGCCCTTTCATTGAGTTCTGATTCATGTATGTGATGTCGAACTCAGATAGGAGCATTTGCCACTTAGGATTCTCCCTATCAAAGCTGGTTTTTTCTGCTAAGTATTTCAAGGGTCATGTCTTGTCAGTAGCTCAATATAGTAATAAAGGGTATACTGCCTTTGCCGGTGCATAACCCAAATTAACGCACAACACGTCTTCCCCAAACCTCCGAGTACCTCTGTTCCCCGCTGTGAACTTCTTCTCAGATAGTATATGAAACGCTCTCTTCCCTCATCATCTTTCTGCCCTAGCACACATCCCATGGATTCAGGGAAATATAGTGAGGTAAAAAGAATAAAGGGGTTTCCTTGTTTCGGGACTATCAAGACCGGAGGGGTTTTTTTAAGATAGCTTTTATTGTTTCGAAAGCTCTTCGCATTCGTCGTCCCATTTTATTGTGGTGTTCTTCTTCAACAGACGGAATAATAGCCGGCATTTGTCGATGAGCTGTGAATAAATCGAGCTAGTAATTTAATCTTCCCAGTAACTTCTTACTTCTTTAACGGGGCATGGGGAAGGGAACTCTAATATAGATTTCACCTTTCAGGGTCGATTCTAATGCCCCCTGGCTTATGACAAACCCTAACATTTCCCCCTTGTGACCCCAAAGTACATTTTTCTGGGTTTAACTTAAGCCGGGAAATTTCCAGTCGTTTGAACAATTTTCTCAGGATACCTATAAAGGCTTTCTCCTTCTTTGGATTTGGCTATCATGTCGTCGACATATACTTCAACCCACAAAGCATCATGTCGTGAAGTATGGCGACCATGGCTCTTTGATACGTTGCCCAACGTTTTTAAATCGAAGGGCATGACTTTGTAACAGAAAGTCCCCCATGTTGTGATGAAGGTTGTTTTGGTTTTATCTTCCTCAGCCATTTTTATTTGATTATATCCTGAGAAACCGTCCATGAATGAGAAGAGATGGTTTCCCGCAGTGTTGTCTACTAGAACATCAATGGAGGTAGGGGAAAGTTATCCTTTGGCGTGGCTTGGTTTAAGTCCCCAAAAGTTACGCATTTCCGTACTTTTCCGTTCTTTTTCATAACAGGGACTATATTTGTACCCACTCTGGTAGTCGGGTACTTCAATGAACCCTACTTCTAGCAGTTTCTTGACTTCTTCTTTGATTTTCAGTAAGATGTCAGGCCTAAATCTTCTCAGTTTTTTGTTTTTTAGGTTTGACATCTTCCTTTGTGGGAAGCCTGTGGGAAATACTATTGATTGGTCTAGCCCTGGCAAGTCAACCATACGACCAGGCAAACACATCTGCATATTCCGTTAATAGCTCGGTTATCTCATGTTTTTGCT
Source organism: Laguncularia racemosa (assembly GCA_037954665.1). Classification (NCBI taxonomy): domain Eukaryota; kingdom Viridiplantae; phylum Streptophyta; class Magnoliopsida; order Myrtales; family Combretaceae; genus Laguncularia; species Laguncularia racemosa. The sequence continues at coordinate 37,101 of JBBMOL010001194.1, forward strand.
CGGCACTCAAATTGGTCCGATTTTGAGGTTCTTAGGGTTTTCCATGCTCCTAGATTTACTGTCTCCAAGGCTCGTCGATCGAGATTCCGCCCTTTTTTTATGTTTTAGCCAATTTTCTTGTATTTTTTCGTGGTCTAAGATATCGCCTTCAACAACTGATCCAGCAGCATTGGAAAACGATATCAGCGTTTTACTTTCTACCTACACGAAATATCCCTGATGTTCGATGGTAGGAGATCTAGCGCTACTGATAGGATAACAAAACCAATTTTTTTAGAGTCGGATGTGGTTGGACATGGGGGGGGGTTGATTTCCCTTTGTTTTGTCCTCTTCATTTATCCGAAGCTCTGAATGACGTTTGGCCTTTTGGAAGATTGTTGGAGAGGTGAGATGCACATTGGGTGTCGATCAGCTTCCCCCTTTTCTGCTTTGACACCTTTTGTTTGCACTTCTTCTGTGGCCGTAGGAATGTACCCTAGTCCAAACGTCCCATGCTGCCCCTCTTTAAAACTGATGGCCCTCTGCTAGTCACCATGTTTACTTTATTGAAAATTTGCAACCCCAAGTTTCTGAACCTTCCTTCCCCAATATAAGGTATGGCAGTCTCTTTGTATATGGCATAATCCTGCTCGCCCAGTACGGTGACTATCTGCCCGCTTGCGATGAATTTGGGCCCTTTTGGGGGAGACTAGGGGGATGGCTCCAGCACATGTAAACCAAGGTCGTCCCCAAAAGCAAATTAAAAGATCTTGGGATATCGAGGACCTTTGGAAGGAGATTGGAATATTTGTGGACCGATTTCCACCGGTAGGCCCACCTCCCCTAACCATGTCTCTTTTGGACCCGTCGAAGGCTCTAACTACCGTGGAGCTAGGTTTTTTCGTTGCTGGATCGACGCCCAATAAGTCGAGTGTCGCCAATTGGCAAACGTTGAGAGATGATCCATTATCGATAAGTACCCGGGAGACAATGGTGTCGTTGCACCTGACCACTATGAACAGTGGTTGGTATGTTGGTCTCCCTCTTCCCTAGCTCTTCCGGGAGAAGGATATTTGGTCCATTGCGAAGATGGAGTCCGCCAACGTGACCCAATTTTGTCTGTAGCGATACCCTTTCCGGGGCCGAATCTTTTTCAGCACTTTAAAGAGTGCTTCCCTGTGAGGTTCGGATGTTGTGAGAAGGCCCATGAGCGATATCTGCGCTGGAACTTTATTTAATTGTTCCATGATCTTGTATTCACTGGCCTTAACCTTCTTCGTGAATGCAGCAAGTCCTTCTTCCTCTTCTTCCCCTTTTTCCAGGCGAGATCTTCAGTCGGGCCTTTATACTTTGGATCGTTAATCTCCCAGAGCGCATGATGCCTCCCACTATAGGAGGTCGCTCTTGCTCGAGGGCCCGATAGTCGAATTTTCCTTCCGCCGGCGATCTCGGGCTCGAGGTAGGAGACGATCACGCGCCCGATTTCGTGCGCTTCCTCCAGCCAATCAGATGCTGCCACGTGTCCTGGGTAAATGAAAAATTCGCAAAAAAGCGGAAACTGCTTCCCCCGCGTTTCGAACTTGTGACCTGCACCCGCACCGCACGCCTTAGCCCATGGTTCCAAACCCCTGAGCTAGCCCACTTTCCTGATTTTTCTAATTTTGCAAATTGCATATATGCAATGCGATTTTTCTATTTTTTTGTATTTTTTGAAAATCCCCAAAATTTTGTAAAAATTGTTTATTATTTAATTATTGCTATTTCTGAAATCATTTTTTAAAAATTGATGTGTTTTTTATTTATTTTTATTTTTGAAAATTTTTATTATTTATGGTAAATTAGAGAAAAATTGAAAAAAATTGGAAAATTGATTATTATTGAAAATTATTGATTCCTAGGGCAAAAAAGGGGTGTTTAAAACCGGTTATCTCACACTTTTTCTCAGCGCTTAAGCTGGTCCCGATTTTGAGGTTTTTAGGTTTTTCCAAAGCTTCCTAGATTTACTGTCCCACCGGCTCATCAATTAAATTCGCTTTGTTCATGTTTTTGCCCAATTTTCTTGTATTATTTCATTGTCAAGGATATCCCTTCAACAACTGACCCAAGCAGCGTTGGAAACGATATTGGCGTTTTTATTTTCTACCTGCGCGAAATATCCTTGATGTTCTATGGTAGGAGATCTAGGTAAAGTAAAAAAAAAAGCATATATATAAGCAAAATAGACTTTTAATTGAAAAGAGTCTCAATAAAACTTGTTCAATAATCGTTCTCTATCTTTGAGCTGACCTAGAGCTATTGATAGGATAACAAAACCAATTATTCAAAGCTGGATGCTGATTGGACGTGCGGGGGTTGGGCTCCCGTTGCGACGACACCTTCACTTATCCGAGGCTCTTGAATGACAGTTGCTTTCTGAAAGATTGTTGGAGGGGTGGAATACGCATCGGGTGTTGCTTGACTTTTCCTTCATCTTGCCTTTGACACCCCTGGCTTGTACCTCTTCTTGGGGGGTAGGAATGTATCAATGCTGGTCTTATTGCGGTTGTTGCTGTTGTTGCCACTATTTGCCATTCTTGTTCTTGAACGTGTGCAAATTGGGCTTCTGGGAGGGTTGTTGTTTTGGGAGCTATTTGATGCCCGGCGCGCATTTTTTCCTTTTTAGTATAAGGTATGCAAATGTAATGCATGTGTCAACGTGTTTAAAATAAAAGGGCCAAACAATTGATTGGAGTAATATTGAAACTTTATTAATATTGGGGGAACTTTGGAGTTCACACTTAAAAAAAACGAAAGAGATACAATGAAATCTATTTCCCTACTTTTTTTTTTTTTTCTTCTGGTTGTAGAGATCAGGTTTTCCCATTGTGCGGCTTCTAATTCCTTTGACTTTTGGTTGGGTTTTTTCCAATTGGTTCCAAGGGTTTCATACTCGGATTTTTTGCGGAGGAGGGGGTTTCATTTAACAGATTTATTCACAAAATTTTCTAATTAAAAAAAAAAAACAAATTAAAATAGCTAATCCTAAAAAAACAAAAAATATTAATCAAACTTTCAAAGACTTTGAGAATGGGGGTTGGTTTAATGGTCCCCAAAGTTTTTGCCCGTTTTCCGGAGAAATTTCACCTATCAGATGGGTGGGGTACCCTAATTTTGGTCCGACGGTAAATCTTCGTTGAAACCTCCCAAAAATGTTTTTTGGGGTCAGGACGGGGCGATTAAGTTTATTCCCCAAAAATTTGCTCGGACCCAAAAGTAAAAAAAAAAAAAAAAAGTTTAAAAAACTGCTAATTAAAAAGGTTACAACAATTTTAAAAAAAACTTTCTTAAAAAGGAACTTTTGGGGTTTAGGTTTTGATTTTTTTGGAATGATTTCCCCAGTGGGTTCCCCCTTGGGTCAATTTTTTATTTCCCATTCCTTCCGTTGTTTGCTCTTTTTAAATGTCGATTGATTTTGGGGTTTGTTTTGTTTTGGGTGAAAAGTTTTTTGGGGGAAAGTTGTTAAATAATGAGGGAATTTGTTTTTTTGGAAATTAGTGTCGTGATTTTTCTTTTTATTTTTGGGGGAAAAGAGGAAAGGGAAAAGGGAAAAACCAGGGGTTATGTTCAGGCAAAAATATTAAAACCCTGGTTTCCCCCTTCTCCAAAAATTTACCCCCATCTCTAAAATGTCTTTTATTTTTTTTTGGGGTTTGCTTTTTAGTGTTTTTGAATTATTTAAGAAAAGGGATTTTTTTTATTCTTTTTTAAGGTTCCCCCAAATGGGGCCTACTTACCTTTATTCAGGTAAACAGCCGTTTTTGGTTTTCCTGAAAAATTTAGTGTGTTTGGGTTTTTTAAAAATTTTAATCTCTTTTGATTTTTGTTTTTTCCATTTTGGGATTTTTCTAAAAAATTCAACTAAGCTTTAATTGTTTTTGAAAAATTTAATTTTTTAAAGGGAAAATATCAATTTTGGATTTTTTGGGGGAAATAATTTTTCAAGTGATTTAAAAAACTCTTTTTTTATTTTTTTACTATTTAGTATTATTTTATTTTTTTTTAAAATTTTTTTTTTTAAAAAAAATTTTCCTAGATTTCTTATCATCTTATTTTAAAAATTAAAGTTTTATTATCATTTTTTAAATTTTTATAATTTTCCCCCCCCCTACATTTTTATTATTTTTATTATGATTTTTTTTTTTTTATTTTTATATTATAAACCCCTAAAAAATCTAATTTCTAACTTTTTCTATTTATTGAAATTAAAAAACCCAAATAAGTAAATAAATAAAAAATAAATAAAAGTAACAAATAAATAAAAAATTTATGTATTAATTGGGAAATAAAATAACACAATAATAAACAAAAATATTAAAAAAAATGGAAAATCCGATTATGGATCCGGGTCGGTGCGCGGGTCGGGTCAGGGGGGTCGAATCGGGTGGGTTGGGTCGATGGTCCCGGGGTGGGGGGAAGTGCTCGTTGACGGCTTTCCCCGGTGGCCTTTTTCAGCGGTTGAGGTGTCTTTCTTATTTTATCGAGGGGAGGAATCAAAGGGTGGTGGTGGTTTGCTTTAAAAACGTTCTGGTGGTTCCCCAACTTTCTGACGGGTCGGGGCTTCAAAAAACCCCGGGGGACTTCGATTCTCTCTTTTCTCTCACTTTCTCTCGCTTTTATTTGGGTTTTTTGGTTTCCCTTTACTTCATCCTCTTTTATAAGCTTTCGAAACGAGCTGGATAACTGGATTTCCCCCCGATCGGGGCCCAAACGGATTGCAGTTAAACGAACCAACTCCTTTCGTGTAAATCCGTCGATTTGTTGAGATTTATTCCAATTGGATGATGTTTATCTCATTATTTGAAGATCTTTTGGATTTGGCAAAAAATCGAATTGAAGGCCGAAATTCGAAATTTTCCCCTTGCCGGCGATCTCGGACCGGGTTTTTGAAGCGATCACGGCCCAGCGCGTGCGTTGCTCCAGCCAATCGTCCCCTCCCACGTGTCCCGGGTTAAAAAAAAAACTCGCAAAACGCGGATTCTGCTGCCCCCCTTTTCGCCCCCTGCCCTCGACCCCGCGCCCCTCCCTGACCGTGGTGGACTAACTGAGCTACCCCTTTTTCCTGATTTTATTTATTTCGCAAATTGTATATATGCGATGCAATTTTTTTTTTTTTTGTATTTTTAAAATTAAAATTTTTAAAAAATTATTTAATTTTTTTATTCCCATTTCAAAATCATTTTTCAAAATTGATGTGTTTTCCTATTTATTTTTTTTTTTTTTTAAATAATTTTTATTATTTTTGCTAAATTAGAAAAATAGGGAAAAAAAATTGGAAAAAAATTGGGAAAATTTGATTATTATGATTCTTGGGAAAAAATGGGGTGTTTCCATGTCGTACAGGGTTAAAAGGCACGTTTTGGTGTTTAAAGTTTGGAAAATCCCAAAACACCAAAAGTTGAAGTACACGATTAAAGTACAGGGTTGAAGGCAAAAGTGTTTTAAAGGGGGGAAAATCACAAAAGACACCGGTTGAAGGACGAGTGTGTGTTAATTTTGGGGAAAATCCATAGAAGCACACACTTTTTTAAAAGGAAAAGGCCTGTGAAGCACAACGGTTGGTAAATTTGAAAGGCCGGGGTGAATATGTCGTTGGAGGCACGGGGCAAAATTGTAAATTTTTAATCTGTCCCCCTTACTTTGCAATTTCAAAAAAAGGACAGCACAAAACCCCTTCCCCGGGCAAAATTTTAAAATTTATATGTTTACCCGTCTTTGTTCAAAATACTGGACAGCACAAAATTCTTGTCCAGTACTGAAAAAAACCAACTGATATAAAAAAAATTTTTTTTTTCCAGTCCTTCGTTTTTAGTACTGTCCAGACTCTTGTTCTGTCCAATACCAGTAACCCAAAAGGTACCTTTTAAACTTAAAATGCGTTAGTTTTTTTTTTTTTTTTAAATCTTCAATGCAATTGCAAAAAAGTAAGGGTTAATTTTTTAAAATATCCCTTTATTTCTTTACATGTACTTACCCATTTGTCTTTTAAAAATTGAATATTTAAACCTAATTAAAAAAAAAAGGGTTTTTTTGTCTTTGATGACATTTTTTCCCCTTAAAAAAAATTTTTGTTTTTTTTAAATTTTTTTATTTAAAAGGGCAAAATGTAAAAAAAGTTTAACAAACTTTTAAAAAAAAAAAAACCTAAATATACATGAATAAATATTAAAAATGTATTTACAATTTACCTAAAATTGGTTGCAATGAAAAATTGAGGAAGATTTTTACTGCTTGGCGACGTTAAAATTTTATGAGGATAGAAGATAAGGGGAATTTTTACTTTTTCATGCTGTGTGGCATAAATTTTCATATTTTAAAATGTAAAGTCGTGTATTTGATTTCTATACTGTCGCAGTTTTGTTTATTCTTATAAAAAAGTTAGGGTTAAAAAACCGGCTCCGCTCACTGATTGAATTGGCCAAGTTTTCCTCACTCAGAAACCGGTGGCATGATGATACTTTTGTTGTTATACAATTTACAGCATTACGTGGATGACTATTCGTTTTCACCCTTTTCGATTTTTGGTTATAGTCACAATTATCAAATTCTAAGACTTTTTAGCTCACCATTTTTCAATTTTTTTTTGGGAATATTTTTTATACCGTCTTAAAATTTATTGAAAAAGATAAAAAATAAAAAAATAAATTTATATAAATTCTTCTTGTAAACTAAATATCCAATAAGTTACTAATAAATAAACCTTTTACCCTCAATATATTTGTTCATATGAAAAACAAATAAAATTTCTTAAAACTTTTACTTTATTAAAAAAAATAAAACAAACTTTTATTATCAAAATTTGTTTCCCCCCCTCCCTTTTCACCTATTCAAAAGGAAATAAAAGCGGGTAATATACTAAAATTCATATTTAAAAATTAAAATCGAACAAATTATATTTGGTTAAGAAACCTAGTAAAGTAGTAGAAAAACCCAGGCCCAGCCCATCAACCATCATTGTGCAGCCCTTCTAAGTTTGTAATTTTAGTCCCTAAATCTTTTCAAATGGGACAAAACCCCTACACAGGTTTTTGAAATTTTTAATTTTGGGGGGCAAGTGTTTAACCCCTTTCCCCTTTCCTTTTATAACTTTGAACTTGAGTTTTTCCAAAAAAAAAAAGGAAAAACATATTAAATCCCCAGTATCTACTTTCCTATTTAAATATTTAATTTATTATTTTTTTAAACAAAGTCCTTAATATTTTAAAATTTTTCATGTGATTCCATTTAACCCATTGAAAGATTATAATACTTTTAATTTTTTAAATAATTGAAAAATCCCCGTTTTAAATAAAAATATGGATAAGGGCATTTGGGTAATTTTAATCTCTTTTTCCCCTTAGTACTTTTTTTTAAAACTTCCATACATTTCATTTTTTCCCTTTTTTGGGAGAAACGATTTTACTTGAAAAGAACAAAGTTCTTTTACATATGATATATCCCCAAGTCATCTAAAGAGTTTTTTTTTTTTGAATAAACTTAAGGGAAGAAGTTATAGCGGTAACTTTATGTAATTTACATATAAGTTTTAATTCTTTCCTTTTGTATGTATCAAGAAAGTTTTTGATTTGGAATACAATTATTTAAAGACATTGACATTAAATGAGTGGGGGATTTTAAAGTTTGGGGGTTTAAATTTAAAATTAGTTCCTATAAACAAATGCATAGGAAAAAACAATTTCAAAATTAGGGGAAAATTAAAAAATAAAGTTTAAAAGGAGCATACCTAAAAACCTAAATTGAAGGCAAAAAACTAGAAATGTTGGGGTTTGTCCTTTCAAATCAATAACAAGTCCGTAGAGATTGAGTCTCTTTTCCCTTTTTAAAAATAGAGTGTCAAAAGAACGAAACAGTATATGTGAGTTAAGGGCTATGACCATATATACTATAGGTTAAATACTTTTAACCTTTTTTTATTTCCAATTTGGTCATTATATAAATGGAAAAATTTTTTTGATTTCTACATTATTAGCCATACTTAATTTAATTTAATGCATTAAAATCCTAACTTATAGATCCTTTTTTTGAACTTTATATAATAGATAGTCTTATTAACAATTAATTATTAAAACATATAAACTCACACAATAATTTTAAAATAAAAACAAATTTTAAAGTGTTAAAGGAATCAAACTCATAAAAAAGTTTCCCTTTTTTTTGTTTTTATTTTGTTGTGTAGGAATTTAAACATGAAGAAGAATCTTTTATTAAGATGCCATGTTTTTTAATTCGAACAACGAGAAAAAAAATTACTATTCCAAAATTTTTTGATTGCTGAACAAATTTGGAAAAAAAAGTATGGAAGTTGTGAATTGTAAAAATTGAAAAGTTTTAATCTTATGAAATGAAATCTTGGGTTTAAATTTTGTGAACTTATGTCGTTTTCTTTTTATTTTGCGTGGTTGTGCAAAAAATCCATAGCCGTTTTTGGAAAGTCAGTTTTTATTATGTGAAATTAGTTTTTTGGTTTCATTTTTTTGGTTGTCAAAAACCGTAAATCGTTTTGAGAAGTTCTTGCAACCAACCAAAGTGGGGTTTTAATATGGAGCAAAACTAAATTTTTAACCATAACAATCAAAGGTAATGGAGTTGTAACCAATAGCAATCAAAGGCAACCCAAAATTGAACTAGTATCAACCATAGAGCAATTAGAGTTTCAAAAGTAACAACTAAGTTTAAAAAAATTTCAAACCGTGTTTATAGGAAAAAAAAAATAATAAAAATAAATAAAACTACTTTATTTTCAATTACCATGTTTTATAAACAACTCTATTTATGTCTAGATTGTATTTTTTCAATTAACAATTGATTGGTTTAATATTTAAATTCATAAATAAAAAAAATTTTTATTTTTACTCTAAAAAAAATATATAA